>JAMXBD010003118.1:0-138738 GCA_024138025.1 Combretum micranthum | reverse complement strand
GTCACACATATCTTGGATATCTAATGAGCATTCACTGAAACGTTTGATGTAATCCATCAGATCTTCCTTCGGGTGTTATCTGATAAGCCCATGTCAGTCAACGTCACTTGTTCTTGAGTTTCAAAGAATTCTCAAGAAATATTCTACATATAGTCTCCTATGAATTAATAGAGCCTGGAATGATATTGACATACCGGGTATATGCCTTCTCTGTCAAGGGCTTAGAAAGTTCTTTAAGGTTTAGGTCAGCATCATCAAGCCCATAGACTTTAAGAGTCTTAATGAACCTGAGAAGGTGTTCCTTAGCACTACCCTGTTTCCCATTGAATTTGATAAACTTTGGACTAATTTAGCATTTGGGATAGGATTTTTCCGCAATCCTCTGCGGGTATGGAAGCGTAAGATTGATGACACTAGTAGCAGATGCAGCTTACACATATCTTAAGTACTTTTTGAGGTCTTCCTTTGTCACATCTGTTGCGGAAGCACATGATGTATTAACTCCCAGTTGGCGAGTAGAAGTAATGCTGCAAGGTGCAACTATGCCAGCCATACATGGCTGGACATTACAGCTAGAGGAAGAGGAGCCTCCAAGATGGACCATTGCCTCTTCTCCAACAGTAGGTGTAGGATCTGTTGGAGTTGGAGGCAACAAAGGTTGTAATGGCTCTTGTTTGTGTCCTCCTTCAATTCCAGTAATGGGAACAGTAGTTTGCTCATGTTGAGTATCATGTAGGGCCTCATGGCGAGTACCCTCTAGGACAACAGTAGCTGGCGTAGTATTAGTCGCTTACATGCCTGGTGCAAGCAAAGTTATCCTGCAAAGTGTACTTCCCGATGCAGTAGTAGCTTCTACCATACCAGGTAGGGATTGCTTAAAAAACATTCAAAAATTGATTGATAGCCTTAGTATTTTCCTGCATAGTGTGTATTATGAGTGCACTATCACAATAGTGACATTTTCATCTATAGCGTAAGTCTACTCAACCACATCAGGATGATTCTTCTGATCTTGGGGGTTTGCTTCCTATCTAGTTCTCTTGCGTAGAGATGCCATTCTTGTCAAGAGCTTACTTTCGTCCCTGATGGAGTCGTTAAATAATGTATGGTGGGGTTACTGTAGGTAGTTGATCATGTGCGATAGGTATGGCGATCGACCTAAGAGAAGTCTTGAACTGATGATATGTGCAGGATGTCGTAGAGAGAGGCATGGGAGGAAGAATAGGAAAACCTAGTTTCTCGAGTGCATGAGTGTAACAGAAGATCAAATTAGATAGATTCGATCATTCTTTCCTCATTCTTAGTAGAATAGGTGCTTTGATCTTTCTTAGAGATGTTTCTGCAAAGTATCTGTATTGCTCTCAATCTTAGTACTTTGCAGAATCCTCTCAAATGAGAGAAAAAGCATCTTATTTATAGATGTTGGAGGCTAGTAGTAGATGTTGGATAACTTCTGGATGGACGGTTGAGATGAAACATTGCCTTTAACCATTGGATCTCTTTCATGAATTCGACGACTAGAATCCATTCCTTCTTTTATGTATGTCGGCATATGCTTTGGATATTTGCCTGGAATAGAATGAGGACTTTTATAATAAAAAGGAGCCCATTTTCTTTTTGATATAGCTCATCTTTAATATAAAATAGAAATATAATCATTTTATTCCAAATAAGCCTATTGTAGCCAAATAAAGCCTAAATCAACCTAGGAAGATATTTTTGGAGTCTAATTTTAGCGCACGAGAAAACCGAATAACGTTGAGAGTGGAATAAACCGGTTTGACGATCTCTGTTTCAAGCCTACTAAGCCAAGTCTCCCTACGATATCTCTTATTAGACTCGGTCTTCTAAGCCTGTCACTAGCCCGAAGATTGGCTCGTAGCATTAAATTGGGCCAAAAGCCCAATTACCGAAATAAACCTCTATAACCTCTTGATTATTAAAAAAAAAAAAAAAAAGCTTCTTACCACTTAGTTATGCATACCAATATGTTAGAACCAAAGAATGCACATTTTTCGAGTCTTGTGGACACCTCTCCTAAATCCATTATGATTATAAGTATTGGTACAAAATTAAACATAAGACATTATGACCACCTACCATTAAGCCTTATAAAATAAGGGTCATAGGACAAATTTTTGAGTGCGAGGTAATGCTTAAAATGTAGAAATTAGTCCAATGTGTCTCTTTAAATTATGTTTTTTTGTAATTCATTGTGTGAGAGAATAAGTACTACCATTGTGAGTATAGTTGCTAAATGTTTGTAAATTGTAACACATCATTTATGTATTTGCAATTTGTTTTTGTGATTGTGTGAGTGAATGAGTTGTCTCTTGTGAGTGTGTTGTTGTGGTATAGCTTTATCGGATTGTTTGTGTTTAATGGATTTTATGTGAAAATTTCCATTGGGAGATAATTGTAGATTGTATAGACTAGAGGGCAAACCATTCTCTATGTTAAATCTGGTGTTGTTTTCTCTATCACTTATCTCTTGATTTGTGTTTTTGATTATTTACTATCTAGTTTGTTTGGAATTGTATGAATTAAAATTCAATTTGTAAAAGAGATAAAAGTTGTGATATTTAAGCTTTAAATTTGGAATAGAAATTCCCTCTTAAGCTTTACTATGCTTTTGTTATAGAATGTTAGAAATTATAACATATAAGTTAAAAGTTGAAAGCATTATTCTTATATAATTGAAGTTAAAGTGGGAGATGATGATAAGTGTAGAGAGAAGGACAATTGGCATGATCGATTAGAGCACCAGCATTGAGAGAGAGAGAGAGAGAGAGAGAGAGTGAGTGAGTGAGAGAGAGAGAAAGGTGCAAAGGTGAACACTGATTAAGTGATGACTAGTATAAGTTTATAATGGAGTACAAATTTACATTATAAATATATAAAATCTAAATTTTGAATGAGTTTATATGGCCAATGGCCTTGTAATCTAATAGTCTTAACACTAATTTCTCAAGTTAAATGAACTAGGTTTAAATCCTTTATCCTTGTTGTAATTGAAAAAAGAAAGGGAAAAGAAAAAAGACAAATGGAGGAGGTGGGCAAATTTTATAAGGTTTTTCATGTAGAATTTGCTAATAGTTGTTAAAAGTTGAGTTGTGGGGTATTCATGAAGCTTTAATTCAGATAGAGAAACGCTATCTATCATAAGTTATATTAGAAGTGCATTTCAAGGCCTATTGATAGAGAATGAAGAGGCTAGTTCGTTCCTCAATATTGTTATTTTTTGCAAGGATAAATTGAAGAATGTTGCTGGGTAAATTATACTAAAATATTACAACGTTTTGAGTGGTTCATTTGAGATCACAATATTAAGTAAAATAGGTCAATTGAGGACATCATTGACATGTGTCATAATATGATGAATCTACTAAGCTTTAATTAAAATTTTCTCTTATTGATAAGTGCCAATAGTGACCTTTATTGACCCACTGTAAACACTATGGTCTCAAATGAATCACTTGAAACATTGTGATTTTAAATGAACTTACCCATAAACATTATAACATTCCAGTGTAATTTACCTGATGTTGCTGTCAAGGTTGTGGTGTGTGAAGCAAATGGACTTGTCGATTGTTTTGCAAAGGATGGTCCCAATCGGATAGGACATTTTTGTTTGACAGCATTGACTATTGCAATATTACCATTTGCTTTGTGAACTCAAGTTATACGCAATTAACATGTAACTTTGCTTATTCAAATGTTGTGGATTTTAGTTGTAATTACTGGATTGCTAATTCTAGTTTATGTCTGGTAGAGACAAATATGAAGTAATGTTTTGATCTTTGTTATTATATAAATGTTATGTTTTGTTATAAAAAGAAATTAAGAAATGTAATGAGTTACTCATTAGTATCACATAGTGAGAGATAAAAATTATATGATATTTAATTAAAAATATTTTGAAATAATTATTTCAAACGTAACAAAGGAAAAGTCGTATGAATATCAATGATAATGTAAACAAATATGAAGTAATGATAGTATGATATCCTCAAATATATGGTGGTAGGGCTCTAATAATCGAGACGTCTTTTGGTGTGATGTTCTATAAATAAGGATTATGGGACAAAGAGTGTGAGATAATGCTTAAATGTAGAAATTAGTCTAAAGTATCTCTTTAAATTATGTTTTTGTAATTCCTTGTGTGATAGAATGAGTACTGCCATTGTGAGTATAGTTGGTAAATATTTGTATGAGGCTACTTGTGTGTAATGTGTTTACAACTCATATGTTGTTGTGGTGTAGCTTTATGGGATTGTTTGTGTTGAATGGATTGTGTGTGAAATATTCCATTAGAGGGCAATTGTGGATTATAGAGACTAGAAGGCAAACCACTCTCCATGTTAAATCTGTTGTTGTTCTTTCTACCCTTGTATCTCTTAATTTGTGTTTTTGAATATTTATTATTTAGTTTGTTTGGAATTGTATGGATTAAGATTGGATTTGTAAAATAGATAAAAGTTATGATATTTGAGCTTCAAAATTGGAATATAAAATCCCTCTTGTACTTTAGTTTTGGTGTTAATTAGGTTTTGCAATTGCTTCTAATATACATGTTTTATATATTTTACTATGCTTTTGTTATAGAATGTCAAAGATTAGAATATAAAGGAAGTTAAAAGTTGAAAGCGCTCCTCTTATACAATTGAAGTTAAAGTGGGAGAAAGAAGGAAATTGCATGATCGATTGGAGCATTGACATTGAATGATGAAAGAGACGTTTAAAGGTGAACACCAATTAAGCAATGACTAGAATTAGTTTATGCTAGATATAAATTTAAATTATAAATATATAAAATCTAAATTTAGATGAGTTTATATGGCTAATGACCTTGTAACCTAATAGTATTAACACTGGTTTTTCAAGTAAAATAAATCAGGTTTAAATCCTTTCTCCCCTATTATAATGGGAAAAGCAAAAAAAGATGGGAGTGGTTTGTTTACACGTGATACAAAATAGGTTTTCATGTAATTGACAGTGTTTGTAGTAAGGAAAATTTTATAGGGTTTTTCATGTAGAATTGCTTAAGTTCTTAAAAGTTGAGTTATAGAGTATTCATGAAGCTTTGATTTAGATAGAGAAACACTATCTATCAAAAGTTACACTAGAAATGCATTTCAAGGGCTATTGATAGAGAATCAAGAGGCTAGTTGATCCTTAATATTGTTATAATTATTTTTTTTTGCAAGGATAAATTGAAGAAGTTAAAGGATGTTATTATAATAAATTACACCGAACGTCATAATGTTTAGAGGTAAGTTTATAGAGGTCATAACATTTTGAATAATTCATCTAATATCACAATATTTGGGAAAATCAATTGAGGTCACCATATTGATACATGTCGCAATGTGAAGGATCTATTAAGCTTTAACTAAATTTTTCTTTCATTGACATGTCAATAATAACCTTAATTGACCTACTTCTATAAACGTTATGACCTTGAATGAACCATTTGAAACATTGTGATCTCAAATGAACTTATATCCAAACATTGTGTTCTTCTGATGTAATTAACACAATGTTGCTGTCAAGGTTGTGTTGTAAGAAGCAAATGGACTTTTTGATTGTTTTGCAAAGGATGATCTCAATTGAGATAAGGCATTTTTGTTTGATAGTATTGATTATTGCAATGTTACCATTTGCTTTGTGAACTCTAGTTATGCATAATTAACATGTAATTTTGTTTATTCGGATGTTGCGGAATCCAATTATAATTACTAGATTGATGGTTCTAGTTTATGTTTCATAGAGACAAATATGTAATGTTTTGATCTTCGTTATTATATACATGTTATATTTTATTATGAAAAGAAATTATGAAATGTAATGAGTTACTGATCAATAGCACATAATGAGGGATGAAAAATTGTATGATATTTAATTAAATATATTTTGAAATTATTTCAAATGTAACAAAGAAAAAGTCACATGAATATTAATGATATATAAACAAATATGAAGTAATGATAATGTGATATCCTCAAATATAAGATGGTGAGGCTGTAATCACCAAGACGTCTTATGTGGCTTGTTCACTTTGCCTTATAGATAAGGGAAGAATTAAATTCAATTTAATAGGAATGTAATAAAGATATAATGGCTATTATTTTGTTCACTTAGGTGCAAAGTAAAACAAGTACTTATTGGAGTGAAAGATAAAATATCTATAATGTCCTTATCTTTATTATAGAAAGAGGATAACTGTATATGTAAAATTTTCAAGACAATGGTATTTATGAAAAATTTGGAAAATAAACCATTGAATTGCCATTTACCAATTTAGCTAATAACAATTCATTATGGATTGTAATTCCTATAAAGTGAACACCATAATAACAATTTTACATAGAATGATGAGAGATGAGTATATTCATGTTGGGTGATTGATGTTTGTGTAATAGCATGGAGTTCATCAGAATTTTAAAGTTAAGCGTGCTTAATGAATAGCACTCCTAAGATAAGTGACCTTTTAGGAAATAGCTATCACTAATGATAAAACTATGTGATATTTTGCCAAATCGGACAATACTTTGATAATGAAAATTCCAAGTCATCACAGATGGTATCAAAGTAATTCACTAGTTAGGAAGTGGGGATGATAACGAACACCTTTAGTGTTCTTTCTGCTTGATGTGTTCTCGACCTGTGTGATGAAACTGATAAGAACATCATTTCTATAAGTAGAGAAGAATGTGATATCTTTCAAATATAAGATAAGAGAGTTCTTGACACTAATGGCTTAGAGCTCATCAAAACTCCAAATATGATATTTCAAAAAAACAAACAATACCTCGATAGACAGAGTTGTAGGTCGTTACAAATAATGTTGAAGATGAATTGATAAAAATCTTAGAAATGGTGCTTGCATGAATGGAGCACAGGGCTTCATGAGTAAATAGAGGAAGTGTATACACACAAATAAACATAAAATTTTGGGTTAAAGGAAAAAAGTATTTTCATAAAAAATTATAAAATGCCACAAATTTGAAAATAATCCAAAAATATTTAACTTTAACTTGTCTCTTGAAGAGACAATTTCAATACAAAACTCATGCTTTATTAATGAATCCCAAGTTTTCAATGCAAAATAAGGAACAAAAATATAAGAAAATCTAAATTATAAACTCCAAAATATAAAACATTTCATTATAAGTCTTAAACAACGTTTTTGAAGTCAAAAACCTTAACCATGAAAGCTTGAATTTCCATAATAGAAGGTTGAATGTAATAGGTTTTGTAACTCTTCCCCTATCAAAAGTTATACATTTAAGTCACTATCTGAAAGCGATTTAATTATGCTCATTTATATCACTATAGAAAAGAGATTTATTGCCAATAAAGATGAAAGATAAATCTATACAAAATTGATAATTGAAGAGTTACGTTACGAGAACTCATTCGTATAAACAGGAATATAATTGTTTCTCCTTAAAGAATCAAACCCACTCTAATAGAGAGTTCATTAATTTCATCCACATTAAATGGACAAATTAACCTGGTGTTATTATATTAAACTAGTAGTTTTAAGAGGTGGGTTTAATTTGTCTACTTTTGGATTATTTTTGACTCGTGATATTTGTGTAATTTTGTTATCAATACTATTTTTTGAATTTATGGAGGAGATATGCTTAAGCCTTAATATAAATAGATAAATAAAACGTGTAGAGCTTGCAAAAAGGGTAAGAAAAATTAAGAAGCAACAAAAGGTCCCACACAATCAAATAAAATTTAAAAAAAAATTGAAAAAAAAGGAAAATTCAGAGCCAGTTGCAAAGGGGGACACAACACAACACATCACACCCAGCTCGTGTTTCCGTCTCGGGTCGAAGGAACTAGCAATACAGGAATACGGATTACGGAGGGGCAATCCACCGGAGCACACTCTTCTTACTGCACATGCACTACACACTAGCCCTAAAATTCGGGTAAATTTGTCCCATTTCTCTTAAATTCTTGCTGTTTCTCACATGGTGGCACCTCATTCCTCCACTCTCCTTGGTGTAATTGTGATAATGTAAGTGATCCTTTTGCCCAATTCCATATATATGTATATGTTTATTCAACTTCAGTTGTAAATTTTCTTGTTGTAATTGTGTATCACATTCATATGTGCCTTGTATGCTGCTCAGTTCAATTGATGGTGGATTAAGAAATTTGCTCCTTAATTCATGGGAGGAAGGTTTTGTCTCCAATTTTGCTTTCATTGTGTTTGTGGGGGAAAGCATACTTGTTTTTCAAAGCCATGCATCCACATAGAAAGGAGTAGAGACATTGTCATAATTGCTTATGGTTGGCAATGGCTAGGAAATGGAAGACTTTACGATAGAAGGGTAGTAACAATTGATTGTCGAGTAATCGCAGCAAAGCTTATTCTAAATGTTGTTTAAGCATTATTACTGTGAAACCTTTTAACCAAGATTCGGTGTGCAAAGTGAATATGGAGGTTTGTAAAGGAGAAATTTGTTGTGTTTGTTCAATATGATATTAATTGGATGCCCAAGTCAGAAATGGATCTCAATTTTTTGCGTGTTATGAGGCAGATATGGATGTTAAGTTTAGCTTCACAATCAACTGAAATGAAATGTTTTTTGATGAGCGAGTGTACAACACCACTCTCCTCCTCGATTATGAAATTGTCCTCATGCTCGAAAACTGAAATGCAACTAACCAAGTCCTGCATTTCTTGGTCGTTTGTTGCCAAGATAGTTTCAATTTCTTAAAAAAGCAGCTTCTTGCATTGATGTTCATAGATGAATGGTTTATCACAATTGAAGCACAGAACCTTGGCTTGCTTCTCTGCCATTTCTGCATTTGAATGGCTATAGAAGAGGTTGTTTTAAAATCTATACACATCCCAATAGCACCTTTTCTTTTCCTTTTTGTTGTCTGATTACTCTGGCGCATATCTTTACTACTGGATCAATTTTTTGTTATAAGTTCTTAATTTTTCATGAGAATGCGCAGACACACACACACAAAAAAAAAAAAAAGGATTCAGGGAAGGAGAGGGGGTACTTCTACTTATGGAGCTAAAAGGAAGATAATAATTAATAATACTAAAGTGTACATGTTCTCAAATTTCTATTTAGAGTTAATTGTTGTAATGCGTAAGATTCACATTTCGAATCTGAAGGTAACATATGTCTGTGAAATGATTCAAGTATGCATAGCTGGTTAATTTTTCTCTACAATGGAGTAGACAAGATAGAAGTTTTAAATAAATTAACTTGTCTGGCTGTGGTCAGATCACTCTGTTATGAATTATGATCATCATTGCTTTTATAAGAGTTCTTTTGACAGGATGGCTTAGTAGCTGGCCACCTTTTGAATTGCTAATTCATTGTACAATTTCTTGATTGAAACATGATGTGTGCAGGCTTCTTTGAAGGACTGTTGCATGGGACAAGTGGGAGACCATGAAGGCTCCCTCGTAGTGCTCCTAGAAGCTGCTATACATTTCTGACTAAGCTAGCCAGTGATGGAGAATGAAGTGCTAGAGTTGGATGGAATGAGTGCAGAGTATCATGTGATTGAGTCTTCCATACATGAACAAAGTGCAAGCGAAAATTCTTCAGATAGAGAAGTAGCTTTTCAAGGAAATAATGGTAGTATTAAACCATTTTTTGGCATGGAATTTGAGTCAGAAGATTCAGCCAAAGCCTTTTATGATGCTTATGCTAGGCGGATTGGTTTCAGCACGCATGCTGGCCAATTCAGCCGTAAGAAGCCAGATGGGCCCATTGTAAGTTGGGATTTTTCATGTTCTAGGGAGGTATTCAAGCGCAAAAATATTGAAAGTTGTAATGCAATGCTCAGGATAGAGAGAAAGAATGGAGACAACTGGAGGGTCACAAAATTTGTTGAAGAGCACAACCATTCAACTGTTAGTCCCAGTAAAGTCCGTTATTTTCGGCCCCGTAGACATTTTGCTGGTGCCATGAAGAATGTGTCTGGTCCTTCAGATGGCACAAATGATGTATATATTTCCATTGATGGCAATAATCTTTCATATGAACCCTATAGTGTTAGAAGTACCTCCCCTATTGAGCAAAACCCCATGACAAGGAATATTTGTCCTGTTAACTATATCAGAGCTGGTGGTCAGAGGATAACTCTTGGAAGGGATGCTCACAATCTTCTCAACTATTTCAAGAAAATGCAGGCAGAAAACCCTGGCTTTTATTATGCCATCCAACTAGATGATGATAACCGTATGACCAATGTCTTTTGGGCTGATGCAAGATCAAGGGCTGCATACAAATACTTTGGTGATGCTGTTGTTTTTGACACAATGTACCGGCCAAATCAGTACCTAGTGCCTTTTGCTCCATTCACTGGTCTAAATCATCATGGTCAGATTGTTTTATTTGGCTGTGCACTTCTCATTGATGAGTCAGAATCATCCTTTACTTGGCTGTTTCAGACATGGCTATCTGCAATGGGTGATAGGCCTCCTGTTTCTATGACTACAGATCAAGATAGAGCCATAAAGGCAGCCGTTGCTCATGTATTACCACAAACTCGTCATGTATATGCAAGTGGCACATCTTGAGGGAGGGCCAGGAAAGATTAGCTCATATTTACCTTGCGCATCCTTCTTTTCATGGAGATTTGTACAGCTGCATAAATCTTTCAGAAACAACTGAGGAGTTTGAAATGTCATGGGGAGCTCTACTTGACCGATATAATGTACGGAAAAACGAGTGGCTTCAAGCTATATATAACGCTAGGAAACAATGGGCTCCTGTTTATTTTCGGGATACTTTTTTTGCCAACATTTCTTCAAAACAAGGAATCAGTACATTTTTTGATGGCTATGTGAATCGACAGACCACGATCCCTTATTTTATATTCAGTATGAAAGGGCTCTGGAGCATTCTCTGGAAAAGGAAATAGAAGCAGATTATGACACTATGTGCACAATGCCTGTACTGAAGACACCCTCACCTATGGAACAACAGGCTGCAAATTTGTACACAAAGAAAGTCTTTACCAAGTTCAGGAGGAACTTGTTGAAACTTTTGTGTATACTGCAAATAAGATTGAGGGTGATGGTGCCATCAGCAGATACAGGGTTGCAAAATTTGAACATGAAGACAAAGCATATATAGTCAATTTGAACTTTCCTGAGTCAAAAGCAAATTGCAGCTGTCAGATGTTTGAATACTCTGGCCTTCTTTGTAGACATTATTGACTGTATTTACTGTTACTAATATTCTACAAATCCCTTCCCACTATATATTGAAGCGATGGACTAGAAATGCCAAATCTTCTTTAGGATCTGAAGAACTAAATTCTGACCCAGATTATGTTGAAACTCTTACCTCACGCTTCAATAATCTATGTCGCAATGCCATCAAGCTCTCAGAAGAAGGAGCAATTGCTAAAGAAACTTATGATGCTGCAATTGCTTCTCTCAGAGAAGGTTCCAAAAAGATTTCTGCTGTGAAGAAGCTTGTAACTAAAGTTAGACCTCCTCAGGGAAGTGGAACTGGTCAGGAAAATAGTAGCGACAAAATGTCTTCATCTGATCCAGAGATTGTACCAACATTCTGGCCTTGGCAGGAAAGCATGCTGCCAAGGTATAATCTTAATGACGCTGGGGTGCCTGTGGCTGATCCAAACCAGCCAAATATAACCCCTGTGTCAAATCATCGTGATGGTGGTACAGCTGATAACACGGTATGGGTAACTATTAATCGTTTTTTGCCATGTTCTCAGTATTTCATTAGATGCACATTTAAAAACTTTGGTGGACATTACCCCATTGAAAAATGTTTAGTGAAATCTTAGTCTAAATGTTGATGGTGAATCCTTGCTGATTTTCCTGTGCTTTTTTGTGCAGGTTGTTCTAACTTGTTTTAAGTCCATGACTTGGGTCATAGAGGCTTCATCTCCAGTTGGTAAAGTTGCAATTATTAACTTGAAGGTATGTTTTCATGATCTTTAAATTCCTTTTTACTGTGATCTGTTGATTCCTTTGTCAGACTTCTTCATGCTGTTGAGTACTATCATCCACCATTTAATTAAGCATTAGATATAGTTAACCTTGATCAGCATCAATTAAGAGAGGCTACCCAAACACACTTGCTTGTCTGTTTTTTCACCTAGCTGCAAGATTATGGGAAGAATCCTTGTGGAGAGACAGAAGTGCAGTTTAGATTGACAAGTGCTACACTGGAGCCTATGTTGAGGTCCATGGCCTACATCAGTCAACAGCTCTCGACACCTCTCAATAAAGTTGCTGTCATCAATTTAAAGGTATGCTATTTGAATTTGGAAGCCCTTTATATAAATATATGTATCCGTTTTGCTGTCCCTGTTTCTTTGAACTTTGAGTATTGATGTGTAGTTGTCACCACCTCAAGGGGTGAGTCAGAGTTTCTGGATGCAGGTGAGTTCTCTATCAGGAAAGATATATCAAAATCCATATTCATTTAGCATAGATCAATTCTTGGAAATGTTTTCTTTGCTAATGAAGTTTACACAGAAAGACTTTGAGATTATGAAAGTCAATTCTTATTTTCAAAAAATTAAACTAAACTCTGATTGGACAAGTGATATAATGATGAATCAGGAGCAGCTCACCGAAACTATTGCATATACAATTTTTTTTTTTGGTAAATTATTGCATATACAAATTGGTTTATGCTTATGAATATTATTTATTTACAAGTGGAATTCGCCATGAGGCTTTTACTTTCTTTAATCAACTGGGTGATATATGAACTTTTCATCAGTTTCATTTGGTGATTTTGGAACACCTGTCCTGCTTTCGGTTTGTCTCTCTTATCTATCAAAAGGAGAAAATTCAATAGGTACTGTCTTGGTCCTTACATTTTCAAAGGTTTTAGTCCTTCTGTTGCTACCTTAGATTACATCATGGTTCTGCTTCTGTTCTATCCTTATAAATACTTTTGTTTCTAAAATGGTTGTTAAAGGGCACTAGGCAAAATGGCACATGTGGTGTAAAGAAATATAAGATGCCTCAAAAAAAATGATTTCTTGTTGAAACTATTTGATGTAAGGGGAAATCGAAAACTTTTCATTTTGTCTTTGGGAATTATTTTTCACATGAACAGTGTTAATCATGTACACTGCACTCATATTGCACCTTCGGTTATAATGAATCCATGTGTTATGAATACAGAGAAGTACGTTAACGGCCTTGTAGCCTAGTGATATCTTCTTGGTCTCTCAAGTGAGAGGTCAAGTTTGAGTCTACTTTTTCATTATAATAGCAAAAAAAAAAAAAAAAAAAAAGGTACATTGTGCACTCATATTGTCTTTAGAATAGAAACGTAAACTATCATGAGTCAATATTGTCAAACTACCTCCATGTGAGATTTTGGACAGAACCACTTCCAGTTCTTGTAAAAACTAAGTTTTCAGATGGTTGGATTGTGATTTCAGTCAAATTTCATAGAAATTAGGGGGAAATAACATCCAACTTGATTTTGATGCATCTTTACTCCTTAACTTTTAAAATGTTGCAAACATTACCCTCTAAACGTTGGTAATTGATAAATAACCTTGAAAAGTTGAAAATAATCCACTAAACTTTGGCCTTGGTGTGGAAGGATCCCAACCAAGCTCATCAAAGTGTATAACACTCACTATACTTTCACCCATCTGTGCCTTTGAAATAAAAAAGTAATGGTCCTTTAGGGGAGTAATTTGTAACACTCCCTAAACACCCAAATCAAGTACATTTGCAGCATTTGAGTGCTGAGAGTATATCTACAATAATGTCAAGATTTGAGAGAGTTAGTTGTAATATCCCCCAAAAAGCAAGTACTAGCTAATTAAAGTTTTATTTGTTAAACCTTAGTTGGCTTCATGTCCAAAATATGTATATATATTTAAACAATTTCGTTTTGGTGGTCTGTTCTTATCATCAAGATTGTTTCTATTCTCTCTAGTTCAATCAAATTTATGTGGATCCTTGAGAGTGCTGAATATTTTATAGGATCTGGTTGTTACTTAAACATGTTTTGAATTACCAAATGAAGCGTTCTTATAAGTAGCCCTTTGGGTGACAGCTGTGATGCACATGACAAGATGTGTTCAACATGATTTCATTTTCTCATCTTCCTATGCACCTTCCTTTGTATGCATGTATTTGACTGTATGGATGTGCATACATGCACTTTTGATGCATCTGGTGCCTTAGTTCTCATAATGAATTGGTATCTAGGGATCTGCGGGAGTTTTAACCTCGCTTGTGTAGTATCTTTCTGCATTCTGTAAATCCAAGTGGGTGCGGGTCTCTGTTTCAATCTCTTTGATGAAATCTTTGCCTAAAAATTCTTATCAGCTTCAAGATACGACAACTACCTCTGGAGAAGCAGAAGTAAAATTCCAAGTTTCGAGAGATACATTAGGCTCAATGCTGAGATCAATGGCCTACATGCGCGAGCAGCTCTGAGAAGTGAGCAGACTTTATTCAATGTTCTCTATCTGTTCAACAACTTGAGAGGCAGCCTAGGTGGTTGGATTTAAGCATCATTCATGAGAGTATTGCTTTTACCAACTTGTCTTAATTTAAGAATGAGGTCAACTCAATTTCTTCAACAAGTAAGGGGGTAATATCTGGTTTGCTTATTCATGATCCTCTCGATTATATGGTAAGATACATAGGAAGATTTTCACGATGTACTCAAGCTAGTACTTAACCACAAATTTTTTGGGGTGTGGAGACAGTTAGAAAATATTGCATTGTGGAAGAACTTATGGGTCAATAGCTGGGTCTCTTTGATGTATTATAACTTGGTCAGATTTTCACATAAGATCACAGTGGATAAAGGTGGTTTGATGTAGTTCTGAAGGTTCTAACTTCTAGGTTATGTCTGATTTCGGTGTAACCATGTGCAGTTTAGGAAGCTTTCTGTAAATGTTAGTCAAGGAGGATGCAGATATGCTTGTGGATTATATGCCAAGATAAATTCAGAGATACATAATATCGGTAAATAATTTTATAGTGTAAGTTTGCCTCACCAGTTTGATTTATTTTATTTGTTTTGGTCAACTATATATTTCATAGTGGATGGACAGAAGGAGCTGAACTTGTTCCATCCTAACCGAAGAACGATATTCATGCCAATACGACCAATAAGGTGTAGTGCTTGTTTTGCTAATGAAGCTCATGTGTTACATGTTTTTTTTTTTTTTTTTTTGGGATTTTTCTATTGATACTTCACATTGTTAAAGATGGACACCGTAGATAAGTGGATCCGATTGTAGTGATTATGTGCGTGCAGTATTTAACTCGCACTGCACGTGGCTTCAGAGGAGTGACTTAGCGATGGTATGTAAGGATGGCTTATGCAGAGATGACAGAATAGAGGAGCGAGCAATTTTAGAAAGCTTGAATGCATGTATGACAGGTGGAGGAGCTATGCAGCATCAATCCCATAGTTCTTAGAGAGAGGCAATGCGTTCTTTGTTTGAATCCTGTTTGACTCTGTGATTACAATCTAATAGTATGATGGCATTTTTTGAATATCTGAAATCTGCCAAATTAAAAAAGACTCTTGAGGTATTTATAAAGTTTGACTGTTGACAGTATTTGTTATATTGCAAGGTATGTCAAGGACTCATGAGTCTTTTTGATGGATCACTCCATGGGCTATATTGAATTTAAGCTCATGGAGAGCCTCTTTTATGCGTATGAGCTTCTCTGAGAAAGGTTGAAAGTGGACAGGCTGGTTTAACGATTCTTACTCCAAGCCTATTATGTCAAATCTCTTATTAGCCATTTCTATACATGGACTGGACTCTTTAGACTCTATCACTTAGCCCAAGAGTCGAATCCGAATATCTTTAAATTAGCTCTTTATAGACACAAATGTTCAATAACTAAGAGAATGCCATTCAATCTAATTTTACTTATTCTTTCTCTTTGCATGGTCAAAATGTAATTTTATTAACTTGGCATAATGTGTGGGACACTAGAATTAAGGAAGAAAAAGTTGGATATGGCTATAAGTAATTCTACGGGAAGTGCAAATAAGGAATATAATCTTGTGTTTGAAAGAAATACGTATTAAAGAATTAATACTTACGTAGTGTGACCCACTGAATCTTCTTATTTCAAATGCCATGTGGTATAATGAAATGATCTTTTCATTTCTATGATCCTATTGGTGGGATTGTTAGTCTATGATCTTTGAAATGATGGGCGAATAGCTCTAGAGTTTCTTGTAATTTTGGTGTTATTATTATTATTATATATGTAAATATCGACATCAACCATGTTCCTTACACTCGTTTAGAAATCAATGATGAATGGGACTAAGAGGGATGTTTGGAAAGATCGAATTTAGAAATCAGTGACTTGGAATCTAAATTGAGAATGTATACATAATACCATTACTTAGTGCACTCTTTAAATTTGTTTTGCTATCACCAATATGATTGTTTTCTTCTCCTGCTACTAACAATTAACAATTAAAAATCATTTGGTAGCAAACATTTTTATAAACTCACAATTCCATCATTTTTGTACTTTCAACATCTAAGGTGGTTGAATCGTATAACTCATTAAAAGAACTAACGATAGAAGGTCGGCTGGATCCATGAACCAATTTGACCCATTGACCCAGCGGGTCTGGGTTGGTTCAACCGTCGTGCCAAGGTCTATCTACCATTAGAAAATGACATTTTGGAATGTTGAAAAGGGCACTTATCTCTTTGGATGTGGAGCAAAACTAGAAAAAAGTTTTTCATAACAAATAAAAATTATCTACGCAATTCATGAGGCTGGGAATTTTTCCTTTTCTAAGTGAATGGTTTTAGTTTAGGAAACGGAATTATCTCAACAACAAATATAGAAAGCTATGTTGAGTCACAGAACTTGTGCCACAATTAAGTTCTTTGTAGCAAATCTAAACTGGCTGCATTTTCTTGCCATTCTATAGTAAATTAAGATGAGAAAGCCACATTTCAACAACAGAACAAAAGATCCAAATTTGTGCTACAAAGGGCGAAGTGATGATAGTACAACATCCTGAAGGGAACTATCTCTCTGCATAGCTGATTTAAATTCCTCAAATGTGACTTTTCCATCACTGTTAGCATCCATTAGGTCAAATATCTCATCTAGTTTGCCGGGCTCTGTTATATCTGTTGGAAGGCATTCTTCTGGCAAAGCCTGTTCAATGGCATGGACCATTAGTTTAAGGGAGTGTAATGCCAATTATTTTAGATGCTGAATACTTTGATTTATGGAAATATCCTGAATTACCCTAAGCATGAGGCAACTTCTTCCTTGGTGATGCATCCCGATCGATCAGTGTCATACATCTGTTAGCCAAGTAGTAGAAGGTATTTAGTAGACACAAACTTGCACACCTATAAGAAGGTAAAAGCTCAATAGTCTGGCTAAGGTTGGCTAGAGGGTACCTGGAAGCACAAACGTAGAGCATCATCTCCTTTGGAACTCTGAGGCTGGATAAGCCGCAGAGGATCTCTCTCATATCAACTGTTCCATCACGATTGTTGTCGAATAAGTCAAAGATGCGAGGTGCTAGAGGAACTAGAGATGACATGTTCATTGCCTTGAGAACCTCTTCAAATTCAGATAGTGTTGCATTATCCCCATTAGCACATCTGTAGTTCAAAAAGCAGCAACTAATAAAAGTAAGGAGCCAATTTCAATAACCATCATATATGTCTAAGGCCCCAAGATTGATTCATATAAATGCCAGGGCCAAAATTTTAGAATCACTGGTAGTTTGAAATTGATTATAAGCATAATAAGGATAATTACATACATTTTCTTGAAACTTGTTTTCAGATTGTCTAGTTCCTCCTCTGTAAGGTCATGAGACCCTAGTAGAGACTTCAACTTTTTTGTCCTAAGAAATATTGTGCTGCTCCATACACTTGCAATTGCTGCAGCTCGGAGCTTTCGTCTGGCATTGAAACTTTGGAGTCTTGAAACTATTTCAGGGTCCATTTGCTCCTCTTTTGCCAAATCACCTATTACCCATGGGTGATTGAGAAGCTGTTTCAAACAAGTACAAACTTCAATTTATGAAAGAAGTACCTAGTCATTCTATTTCTTGCCTGTTAGCATCCAAACTGACACCATCCACTATCTTTGAAAGTTACCCTGCCAGCTAAGAAAATCTAGATGTGTGATTTTCGATTTCTAAAAGAAACATATGGAGTCCATATTATGAAAATGACAACGGTTGCATAAGCGGAAGAACAGAACCAACTCAAATATAACATAATTACATTATTGGTAATTACATATAAGTTAGTGTAAGTTTAGATGTTCTTATCCTCTATTGGGCACCAACTAGTCTGACTATACTATAAGTATGAGATTATGGCCCAAAAAAAAAAAAAGTTTTCTGGTGATGAAATGATTTAATTGTCATCAAGTACTGGACAAGACATGATTAGTTGATTCCTCGACTGTTTAAGTATGGGATATTATGATTGTAGAAAGTTTTAGCACAGTTTTCATATCATACATCTTCAGCACTTGGTCTCATGTGCGGATCAACTGTCAGAAGGCTTGAGATCAGGTCCCTTGCTGATGAGGAAATGTTCTTCCATGACCTATCGTCAAAGCTGAATTCTCCCTGTATAAACCAAAAGATTTAAAGAAAATGCAATATAAACAATTATTGGATGAGGTTTAGCAACATCAAGAATCTCATCTATGAATAGGAAATAGAGGCAGGAACACAAAAAATTTTCTCTGCTCTCTGCATCATGTTTAGCTCTTGCAGAAAAATGAATTTTACAAAAGAACATTATTGTGCTAAAAAGGACATGGCTAGATCCTCATAGCTTATGGTTTGCTTGGAGAGTGGAATACAGAGAGGATATTAGCTAGTTTCTGAGAAATAGCATGTTTTTCAAATTTCAAGTTCTGTTCTATGTTAAGTGAGGATTATGCAATCAGGCACTCTAGTATGCATTTGTTAACCATCAAGTCAAAGAAGGAAGAACGACATCACGTAATTGTAATTTGGCATTCTAATAGCTCTGAATATATGTACCTAGGAAAAATGCAGGCTAGGTTCCTTTTTGCTGTTCTGTAGCTAATTCTCTAGGTTAATCCATCTTATCTTGTGGCCTAGTTGCGGCAACTTGCTATGGCTTTACCTCCTATGAAAATCCCAGATGGTACTTGCGCTTGTTATAACTAAACCCAAGATAGAGTTCATCATAAAGTCAGTTCTTGCCTACATTGAGTTTTTATCTGCTCTTGATTTAGTAGACATGGAATAAAGCACAATAATCTTCAATTTTATGATTTGTGATAACATAGCTCAGCTTTAGTATCCAACTCAAATAAGTTCGCAACTGAATATCTGATGAAAAGGGAAACTTCATTTCATCTGGTGCAGCTAGTACATGATTATGAAGCAATAAGACATCTATCCATTTTCTTTGGAAACTCCTTTCATCATTACATGGTATCTCTAAGACTATCTTGAAATTACATAATAGTTGCAACAACTTAAATTGAACTCTGTTTGTGCGAACATTTTAAAGTAGATCAGCATGAGAAGGAAAGTTTAAATTATGGAGGCACTTCTACACTTTGAGAGAACATTGTATACCGTGCTTCTTTTGACATCCTCATTACTCAAAGCCATAAAAATACAAATTCACCCTTTAAAAATTCCACAAGATTACCATAGCACCTTGAAAAAATTGAGAAGAAATCTAATATAAGGGAACTTTTCATCTACATTAAGCATGATGGTGCTAAAAAACACAGAATACCTACGTATTGTCCTCATTAATTTAGTTGGTGCCATAATATGCCCTAAACTGTTCATTCTGTACTCTTGTATAGAAACATTTCTATGAACTTTTTGGTAGCAGAAATCACTATATCATTTATACAATGGAATAAAGAAGAATCTCATTTAAAAAGGCTAACCACACACCTTTAAGATCATCTGTTGCTTTTGCCGATTAGACTGTGCTATGAAAGGTGGATACCTGAAAAATTATTAAAACAGCATAAGTAGCAGAAAACTTCACATCAGTTGAATATATAGGGAAGTCCACAAAATTTTCTAGTAAATTCAAGAATCAGGAGAAGTAGAAGAACATAACTAGTGATATAACTAAGCTAGAAATATGTTGCTGACTAGTACAAAACTCTATTGCAGTCATGGAGATAACAAACAGCCATGAAACTTTAAAGAACAATTCTGAAAAATCTACACTTGTCCTTGGTCACCATGAAAGATTTCATTCTTTGCATTCTATGAATCAAAACTATTGAGTTTTTAAGGAATTAGGAGAATACCCTGAAAGTAAAATATATAGAATGACTCCTAGAGACCACATGTCACTCTTAGTAGTAATTGTTCCTTGAGAAAGAGCCTCTGGAGATACATAGTCAATGGAACCAAACAAACCAATTACTGGGTCGGACTCTTCCACAGAACTCAATCCGAAGTCCATGATCTTCAAAGGGGAGTCTTCTCTTTCATCCAAAAACAGGCAATTCTCTGGCTTCAAATCCCTATGAACAATATTAGCCCTGTGAAGTGCAGCCAAACCTTTAGCTATCTGAAGTACCACTGCAGCTGCCTCAGCCTCAGAGTACCGTTTCCGGGCCACGATCCTGTCAAACAACTCCCCTCCTGAACAAAGCTCTAGTATGAGATGGACACCATTTTGATCCTCACACACATCATAGAGATCAATCACATTATCATGAGGTGAAACATTCTCAACTATTTTTCTCATCACTAGTATCTCATTAGTCAACAGTGCATCTGATATTGGTACTTGTTTCCACATTGGGAATGTTAGTGATGACGCGAAGCCTTTCTTATCCCCTCCTCGGATTTTCGGCATAGCTGGAGGCATCGACAGGCCGAGCCTTTTGAGTCTTGATGGCAACAGGTTTTTGATCCTGACTTGATTTCATGATTCCCTTCCTAACAACAGAGAAGCCCCCTCTTCCTAAGACATCAATGACTTCATAGTCATCACAAAGCTTTCTTGTTTCCTGTCCCATTGAATACTGAACCAGCAAAGACCCTAGAGAAGTGGTAACTCAAAGACTTAGTAAATATACAAGAACTTGATTTATGCCATTGAAAAAAATTAAACAAACAAACAAAGAAAGAAAGCAAATGAATTTCTTATATGCTTCATATACGTTTCGCTTCTTATCTTTGCAATTATATCTTACAAACTTACAAAATGAGAAGAAAAAGGTAGAACTTCCAATTTATATTTTTGTGTTTGATTACTTTGTTATGATTAAGCTTTGGCAGCACCTTTTCTAAGATTTAGGTCTAAATGCTCAATTTTAAAGAGAAAAAATAACGCGTGAGGAACAAACTAAGCAGGTATATTTGCAATTTTAAAAAAAGCAAAAGAAAAAGAAAGGAATGGGAAGGTGAGTTCAATGATAAGGTAGAGAACCATATTATATTACAGAAGAAGACCTTTCCATTTTAGCAATACTTTAAGTTGTAAAATAATGCATTGGAATACAAACAAGAACAAGGCAACAAACCAGAAGGTGCAACAGCTGAGGAAGTAGAGACAAACACTAAGTCAACTAATCTTGTATTAAAAAAATAAAACTACCTATTATTGCCATAGTTTCTAGCTTTTTCCTCTATGGGATCTTGTGAACTAAAAGGGACCCAGAAATCAAAATCAACAGAAAAGATAAAAGAGACGATTGTAATGGAAACTGAAATCATGGGACGGGTTGAACAGTGTCTCAAGACATTCTTTACCATCATCATTTCATCTTTTTATACGTTCGTTTTTTCATAAAATATAATAATTGCCCAACTCATTCGATATGACAGGAATATAAATAAAGAGATTGGATTCTTTTAGACCAGTTGAATGACTGGTTGTTGTTATACGAATATATATATATATAAAATATACCTCTGTAAGAAGATTGGAAGTTGGAACTAGCCCTTTGTGATCTGTCCGAGGATTGTTATTTCTGGTCTCAGTTATCCTAGACTTATTTTGACATTGCTACATATGTTCCTTATGCTCTAAGAAATTGATTCAAATTCCTATAACTTGTAAGGAAATCAGGCAGATTTGTGAGTTCTCACACCTTGGATTATTACACAGAGAGCTAGAATTCCAGATAACATTGGACATAAGATTCTAAGGGAATTAAAGAGCATGATATGAAAAATTTTATTGTGAATAGCACCTTGTAGAGGCTAGAGGTTGATGTTATACATCTCTTCAATCAGGAGGGAAAAAAAGTGTTGCGAAACTCCCCAAACTGACATTTACATTTAAGAGATATTAAATAATATCCGGAAGCAACTCTTGGAAAGGTTTCATTGATGTTGTTGAGATGAAATTCGAAGTTTATGTCTCAAACTCTCAAATTTGATTCTCGTGAGTCCTTTCATTGCTGAAAATTCCTAGTAGAGCAATTAAGAGGGGTTAAATTGTATTTCAGAATATTTATAAATTTAGCCCCTTCATATAATTAAATTGCTTCGATTGATTCGGATATGAAGAGCAATAGACAAATATGTCAACAAATTGAAGCCAATGTATAGATAAAAATGAGAGAAATGGTTTCAGAAAGATAATGACAAAGGTTTCACTTTATAAACCTCCTTAACTTTGAGTTGAGAATTTTGTTAGACATAGGGAAACTATGAAATTTTACACCATGTCAACAAAAAGTTTAGCAAAAGAGGTAGTAGTATAACGAACAGCCAAGACTCCAAAATGAAAAAATACTGAGTATACCAACAACCACCGTCATCCACGAAAAACTGATATATCTATAGTAAATCTATAGAAATATCTTCAAAGACACCATTAGGAATGGGCAGAGGTTTCAAAGGCTTGTTAGTGAAGTAGTCAAGTATTTGACTTGTTGGTATACATGACAATGCTTTACAAAATTCCCAACATTTTTCTTCGTTCTTGGCCAAAAAAAAAAAAAAAAGAAGCATTAAGATGCTTTAATGTATTGAGAATTGTCCTCCTATATAGATGAAAGGAAATCCATGAGTAAAGAGTTGATAATAGAAGAATGAGGAGAATAAAAGTCCTCTTATTTAAAAAATAATGAAACAACTAAAATCCTCCCCTAGCTAATTTAGAAATGACTTAGTTGAAGAGTATAATAGGTAGTAAATTTTGAACATAGTTTAGATAGTTTCAATGAATAAAAGAAGTAAATAATAGAATATGATTAGATAACTTGATATAATTAAATCAGTAAATATGCTAAATTGAAATTTGAGGTTTCAAATATCCTATTCTTTCATCTATTCATCTCAATAATCTTCTTCGATGTATCAAATTATTTAATTATTCCAAATTATTCATTTAAACTCTTTTTCTTTCATTATCTAATCCTCAAACCTCTAAACATGTGTTATTTAAATATTTAGTAGTTTAGCTTTCATTTCTAGAATCCCCATAAAATTTGAATTCGTTTGTCCGTATAAAAATATTATTTCTTGAGCCCCAACCCAAGCCAAATATCAATTTCAGATAAACCAAACTCCTAAACTAAATCCCTATTCCATATTATTCATTTCCAACATATAGATTCTTAAATCATTTCTTAAACACTTTCATAATTAAAGATATTTATCTGAAAGGTTTAAACCTAATGCCCTTACTCTAAAATATCTTTTAAATTAGTCTTATCATTTCCTTTTCCTTTTCTTTCCCATGTCTTTCCTTTTTTCTTTTTCGTTTTTCTCTTTCTCTCTTCTCTTCCTCTTCTTTCTCTCAAAATCAACTCTCAATCTCAATTTCAACAAGATCATAGGAGAATTTAAAATTAGAAAACAAGATGGAAGATGGAGAATGAGCATGTAGAAGCTTCATCAACTCAGAAGAAGGAGGAGTAGTGAAGATAAATTTGCATATGTTTGGTAAAAAGATAAGTATAGTTGTTTGACTTTGCTTTGATTGTTGCTTCTGTATGTATATCATGGCTTAATGCTAGATATAGGTAAACTTGTAAATTTGTAATATATGAACTTATAGGCTAAACCTAAGTGAGTTCATGTTTCTTTCCTCAATAATGAAAACATGACTCATTGTATCCCGCTTTTCTCTTTTCTCTTTTAGTGTTAAAATGTCAAGTGAAACACGGTAGGAACATGGCTCGTTATATCTCGTCGTGCTTCTCAATGGTTTTCAGACTAAGCAAAACATGACGTGAACATGGCTTGTTATATTTGGTCGTGCTTCTCATATGCTTGTACATGGGTAAAACACAACTAATGTATCCGCCCATGCTCTTCATAAAAATTTGAATAAAATAAAATGAAATAGATTAATGATAGTTAATTTGATATGTTGGTTAATTATATTTAAAAGTGAGTTAAGAGAATTTATAGATTAATAACTAATTAGAATAAACAAAGAAGTTAAGTATAAAATGAACTTAGTTGATCAATCTAAGTTCAATTTGACTAGATAGACTTTAATTAGCTAAACTGAATTAGATTGATTAAGTTTAATCAACTTGACTAAGATTATGTTAATATAGGCTTAATAACTTGTAATTAGCTTAGATTAACAGGCTAAGCTAAAAAATGATTAATATGGAGAGTATGTTGTTTCAAATGTTTTTCTTTTTGTAGAAGAAAATGGGTATTTTTGAAAATGAATAATATGATGATGTTTTTATAAAATAAATGTTCATGAACAAAAGGAAAAAAAGAAATATTTGACAGACAATGGAGAACTATCTATATCTTAGCGTGGCAATATTCATAACTATGGCGGGATTCTTACTTAGTTTTTAATCAAATAGGTTTTTAAAATGAATTTGATGTAAATGGATAAAAAATTTAATTGCTTATATGAGCTTAATTTCACGAACAGATGTTTGCCTACCCTCTGTTTCTGTTTGGATTTTGAATCAATAAGGTCCGTAATGGTATGTTTGTTGCTTGTTAAGGTAGGCATACATCCTAAATGAAGTAAAATTTCAAAGACGGCTTAATAATTAATGAGTGCTGCTTGTACTTGTGTTGTTTAATCTAGTCTAGGGAGTGACAACCTTGTCTAGAGCTGGGCATGGTAGTGAAATACCCTAAATCTACACCTAGTTGAGTTTGAAATAGTTTAATTGAATAGTATGATAGATAGTTAATTTTGAACATAGTTTAGATAATTTAAATAAATAAAAGAAGCAAATAATAGATTTTGACTTGACAACTTGGTATAGTTAAATTAGTAAATAGCTTAAGTTGAAATTGAGATATCAAATATTTATATTTTCTAAAATCATCTATTTTCATCAATAACTTTTCAATATAAATCAAACTATCTAATTTGTACCCAGTTCTTCATTTAAACTCCTTTTATTTCTATTTCAAATTCAAATTCCTAAATCTTAAAACAAGCATTTTAAAATGTTTTGGAAATTCCTAAATCCTTAACTTTTAGTTAACTTTAATTTTCTCATGTTCTTATAATTTTTAAATTCAACTACTTTTTCAAAAATATAGGTTTTTAAGCTCAAATCCAAGCTAAATATTTGTTATTTATAAGATAAATTTCTAAACTATATTTTGGTTCAAGTCATTAATTTCTAATAAATATATCCTCTAATTATTTTCTAATTACTTGCGACGCATAGAATAATTATCAGAAAGGTTTAAACCTAATATCCTTACCTAAAAATATCTTTAATTTTCGTTAATCATTATACTATATCTTCTTTTTCTTTTTTGACTTTTGGGGCTACTTTCCTTTTCTTCTTCTTTCTCTTTTCCTTTTTATTTCTCTTTCTTCCTTTTCTTCTCATGTAACTTTCCTCTTCTTCTTTTCTTTCTCAAATTCTATAACTAAAGTCTCAATTTCAAGAAGATTAGAGTAGAAATTGAAGTTAGAAAAGAAGATAGGAAGTATGAATCATGCTAGTAGTAGCTTCAATAATTAAAAAGTAGTGGTGGTAGAGTAGATCAAGAAGCCTATGTTTGCTAAACATGCAAGCTAAGTTGTTTTTCTTATTTTGATTGTTGTTATTGCATGAAATTGATAAATAGATGCTAGTTATATGTAGAATTTATGATAAAAATGATAGATTAAAGATATGAAAACATATATGTTAAAGATTGGATATGTGTATTCATGAGTAGATAGAGTGTTTGATGAAATGATATTGAGTTATATGAAGTAATAGTATGTATATAAGCATTATAAGTTATGTTTATGAATGTATATGATGATAATAAGATGTTTTGTTGAAGTATGTTGTAAGCAAGTAGTTGAAAATAAGGTAATTAGACAAAGGAAAAAGATAACTCTAACGCCCTACTCACCATGGGCGTGATATGACCAATGATCTCTTATGGATAAATAATTTTCGAAGCTAAGGCCTGATCATGGCCGTGATGAGGGGTATGATCCCCTCTGATCACATTTTCCCCCTTCATCACAGGTATGATGAGGCTTGTGATGACGACCATGACCCCCACCACAGGCATGATGTGGTAAGTGATGAGGATCATAGCTCTCATCATGGGCATGATCTGTTCCCCTAGTGCTGTTCATAAAAAAAATGAAATGGATAAATAATAGTTAATATGATATGTTAGTTAATTTATATAATTAGGAATGAGTTAAGTGAACTTATAGATTTAATAACTAATTAGATTAAATATAGAAGTTAAATATAAAATGAACTTAGTTAATTAACTTAATTTTTCCTAATAAACTTTAATAAGCAAAAATGAATTAGATTGATTAAGTTTAATCAATTTGACTAAGTAATTTGATTTATTAATTTTGGCTAGTTACAAGTTAAAATAGGCTTAATAACTAATAATTGATTTAGATTAATGTGTTAGGTTAAACCATAATTAATATGGGGAATATGTTATTTTCAAATGTTGTTTGTTAAGAAATATGAGTATTTTGAGATGTTTTTGTAATAAATGATTTTAAATAAAGAGAAATGAAATACTTTGACAGACCATGGAGAACTGTTCATATCTTAGCAAGGCAATTTTCACAGCAATGGTAGGGTTTCTAATTAGTGCCTAATCAAATAGGTTCTAAAATTAGTTTGATATAAGTGGATAGCTACTTTAATTTCTTACATAAGTTTAATTCTTGAATAGATATAGATACCTGACTTATCTTTTGAATTGGCTTTGATCTACCCTATTTCGTTTAGATTTTGGATCATATGAAAGGTACACAGTGACATACTTGTTGCTGCTAGGATAAAGCATATTAAAATGATTAAAAACTTAAAGATGACTAAATAATTAATGATGTTAATTGTGCTTGTATCATTTAATCTGGTTCGAGAAGTGACAACCTTATCCGGAGTCGAGCACGGTATGTAGACACTTATGCTACCCTCTACCATGCTGCCATGGCAAATTTATAAGTGCTCAATAAGTAGCTGAGCTGTGGTAAATAGTATCGATGTAACATTTGCTTAAGCTTAGGATAAAGTAACATGGTTTAGTTCACGTTTGTAACTAGTTGACTAAATGATGTTAGGACTGAGATAAGTAAAAGCTATGTAAATCCTAAATGAGGCTATTTTTCTCTTTTTTAGTTAGATATAGGAGATATAGATATCCGGGCTGCCTATATTAATCTCCTAAGAAGGTGTTGTTACTCAAGATCCCTAAATTCTTAGAGGCTTGATTCAGAATGTAAGTGCTTTAATGTTTATTTGTTTTACTTTAATTAAAGACAATAACCTTTAGTTGTATTGCATTAAGCATGTGTGACATCTCATGTGTGCTTGTGTTACTGTCGTATGGCTTTAGTTCATTATGTTATTCTTTCTAGGTGTTGATTGTGATGATGATGATAGTTTGGATAAAGATGATGTTTGACTCGTATGAGCGATTTTAGAAGATTTGGAGAAGATGGATTTAGGACCGTGGATTATTGTGTTTTATTTTATTTTATTTTAGAATTGGATTTAGTCTTTTCGAAACTTGTAATTCATTAAGGTCTAGTGGAGCCCAATGTTTTGTAAATAAGTTTAAGCTTTGTTGTTCCATCATAAAAAGTATAAGATACTTGATGGTATGGTTTTGTTTCATGAAAGTTGGTCTACTCTCATGAGTGGAAGTTATAAATGTTTTTATAAAGTTTATTTTTACCGCTGCTAAATCCAATTGTTTCCAGAATCTAATTAAATGATTTTAGTAATTAAAATTGGCTAACAATGTTCGACATAAACATATCTTTTAAGAAAGCTTGAGCACGTAATACTTAATATATTATATATGATTAGAGGACAAGGCATTGATTGATTTTAGATTCAAGGCATGTCAGGTCCTTATAGGTAGTTAGGCGCTTAGGCTACTTCTTACCACGATGTAATGGTATGCCATGATGGAATGAGAAATGATAAATGGCTTGGCGGGTAACTGATAGGGCAAATGGTATCGGCATAATGTTTGCTTAAGCGTAGAGTGAAGTAACATGGTTTAGTTTATATTTATGGGACCGATTGAAGATGTGTAACGACTGTGAACTCCAGATGAAGCTATTTTTTTTTCGGTTAGATATAAGAGATATAAGTATCCGGACTACTTATATCAACTCCTTAAGTAATTGTTGTTACTATGAACACCTAGATTCCTGAAGGCGTGATTCGAAGTGTGAGTGCTCCTATGTTGCTTGTTTCACTTTAATTTAAAGATAATACTTGTTGTTTGATGCATTGCATTCAAATAAGCATGTGTGTCATTCTATGTGTATTTATGTTATTATCGTACTAGGCCTCGACTCATTGTTGTTTTCTTTCTAGGTGATGATGATGATGATGGTTGAAATAGGGAGAGTTTGTTGAAGAATGAGAAGAGTCAGGATTGTTAGATTTTATTCTGTTTATAGAACTAGATTTGTATCTTTTAAAGTCTATTGTTTTCTATGAGGGCTTGGTGAAGCCTATATGTTTTGTATAAGTTTTGAATCTTTGTTTATCATTAAGAAAGATATATGAGATACCTGATGATATAGTTTTGTTATGATGGATGATCTACTCGTGTGAGTAGAAGTTAGAAATATTTTTATAAAGTTTATTTATCATTGCTAAAGCCAGTTGTCTTCTAAACTTAATTAAATGATTTCATAATTTAAAACTGGCTAGCAAATGTTCGGTATAAACAAATCTTTCAAGAAAGCCTGAGTGTATAATACTTAAGGTATTATACGTGGCATAGTATATGCCTTGATGAAATTTCAGGGCGTTACAAATAATAATGCCCCATGAGCATGTACGGTCACTTCAAAGACACTCTTTGTTTACAATCTATTAAAAGCTTATTCTACTTCTTATTTTCTTGATATTTTGCTTTTAAAAGAGTCACAAAGTTAAAAGAAATCGAGGATAGGGATAATAAAAGAGACTCCTCAAAAAAAACTTATGGATAAAGATTTGCAACTCAATTCACATCTCTCGGTTTGTATTGAATCTCATAATCAAACCCTGACAACTTAGCTAGTTATTGCTGCTATTTTAAGGTTGGAATGACTTGAGACAACATTTCCTTAAGGCTTCATTGATCTGTGCAAATAACAAAGTGAAACCCTAAGAGATACTGGTGCCATTTCTTAAGTGCTTCGATGATAGTTACCAATTCTTGAACATAAGTACTATCCGTTTACAATCTTAGAGGCTAAAAAATGCAATAAATTGATGGCCCTGATGTAGTATAAGCCCTATACCAACCCCAAAGTATATGTATCCACATAAAAGTCTTGGTAAAATCCATTAGTGCCAAAATAAGAGTAGTCATCAAAGCTTGCTTCATTTGATTAAATACTTTTTGGGCATAAGAAGCCCATTCAAAAGAATTCTTTTTAAGTAGATTTGTCAATAGTGATGCCATTATAACATAATGTTTGACAAAACTATGATCATATCCAGCTAATCCTAAAAAAGCACGTAACTATTTAATAGAGCTTTGTAAAGGCCAACCTTGAATGGCTTGGATTTTGCCAGGGTCGAGTGTTACTCCTATGGGAACAAAATGTCCTAAATTTCTATGGCCTAAGTACTCTTCTAAAGATTTGCTGTAAACAAGAACGTCTTCAAAGAATACGATGATAAATACCATAAGGCATGGCTTAAAAAGCTCATTCATCTTAGCTCAAAAAGCAGAAAGGGCATTTGATAACTCAAAAGGCATAACATTAAACTTATAGTGACCCTTATGGGTGTGGAAAGTTGTCTTATAAATGTTCCCAAGGAACATTTAACTTGATGATAACTTACACGCAAATCAAGCTTTGGAAAAAATGGAGGCTCCATACAATTCATCTGATAATTCGTCAATTACGGGGATAAAAAATTTGTCCACAATAGTAGCTCGATTCAAGGCTTTATAGTCTACATGGAAATGCCAAGAGTAACTTGTACTTTGACTTATAATCCTTGAATCCAACATTTTGTATACTGGTTTTTTCGATTTTTGCAATCTAGAAATGAGGATGCATGTATTGGCAAATGTTAACAACTAGATACTTGGTTTTTTAGATGAATATGATATTGTATAGAACGTAATAGTGTCAATGATGAAGGAGTCTCAAAGATGCCTTAAAGTATGCTTGAATAGAACTATTGCTGGTGGTGGCACCATAAGCGAATCATCTTTTTGAGCCATCAAAGTAAACAATCTAGCTATGTTATTACAATTCACTAAATCAACAAATGGTGATGTTCGCTGAGTTTAGGTTCCCAGCTATTAATGCCTTGTAACTAAATAGAATTTCCATTAAAGGCAAAAACATGGTAAACGTAGAATAGTTTGCTATGATAAGACCTTGCGTCTTCAACCATTCAATATCCAAAGATTAAATCTACCCTATGAACGGGTAAAATGTAAAAAGTCTAACCTTGAATTATGTGATAAATAGTCAATAATACATTATGACAAACATGGTGCAAGTTGGTTTTCATCAAATCAATCATCGAATGAAAGCGTTTTATGGACATAATAAGTAATTCAATTGTTTGGCAACTCTATATTGAATAAAATTGTGGGTGCTCTTGAATAGATTAAAATGCTCACCTTTTTTCCCAAATTGTCCCAAGTAATTTGAGGGTTTTAGAAACATGAACCCTAGAATGAGCATAATAACCAATGTCTACATTATCATTAGTAGCTGAATGTGATAATCATTCTAGAATCACCTTATCATCCATAGTAAAATCCAATATGATTGAGCTTGAGTTAGGATTAAATATGAACATTTTTTGAATGAAATTAGGTATTAATATCATAATATTTAGAATAGAATATATACGCGTGTGTGTGTATCTCATGATAGACAAGCCTAATATGCACAACAAATCAATCTTGAGTTCATCAACTATTATTTCAAGTTGAGTTTGAATCTAAATTTTAAACCTAATCAAATTTGATATTTGAATTCTCGAGTATAGCTCAAATACAAAATTGGACCTCATCATTTTGACTCGTTTACGGCTTAAGTATAAGACTCAAGAAGATTATAGTTTTATCTAAATTTTTTTAATACTTTAATTTATTAATAGCCGAGTTGAGTTTAAACCAAAGATACTAAACATATTTGTCAAGTCATCTCAGGCCATATGTATATGGCTTAATGAGTTACTTAACTTAATTGAGATAAATCAAGTTTAAATATAAGTGACTTCCAATGAAATTAGCATTATTTAGTTAGAAAAAAAGACATTATTTTTATCCCTAAATAAAACAAGTCTAAATGAGCTTAATTAAATAGAATATTTGATCTTATCAAGTGCTATTTGAGTTGAGTTCCAGCCTAAATTTTTATACTTAATCAAGTTCAAGATTTAGATTTTTCTAAGCACATCCTACAACAAATATGTTGTACCTTAATAGCTTAATCTGTCTTAGTGTAAGAGTCATATATATATATATATATCTTAGTTTCTTTACAATTTTGATTGGGTTCATGAGATACTCACATGTTTTTATTAGAGATGCTTCCATTTTCCAGTTCTTATACACGCATCTATTGACAACCATATCGTGAGGGAATCATAGTATGCAATGAACTAGAACACCCAACACATCTCTTGTATGCATTTTCTAGTAGCAAATACCGTGAAAGTTTCTTAATCTACTACGTATGGAGTTCCATTTTTAATGATGGTCCTGATTTGAAAAAGCACGAGATTATGAGAATATGGTCTTAGTGAAGTCCATACTATCCTAGACATTACTCACTGTTTACAACTGACAACTCTGCTTTTGCTCATATTACTGTTGGATACAATGGCATATTTCAAGGGATTCCAGGACTTATTCAAACTAAATATGATTCCATGCATTTAAGTGAAAGGATTTGCTTTTGATGATTTGGTAGATCGAATTAAATCTCGTAGATTTTATCCATAATATGCGGATCCCATCGACATCTGGAGTATGCCATAAAGAAAGATCTGCCTAATTTTGACAATCTTAAAAAAGATACCTTACCCTTCATGACTCAAGCCTGCAGTTTGTTTTGTTCTGATGCTTTTAGAAACCAAGCATCACATGGAAAAGGAGAAGCCATAGCTGCTTTACAATGTTGACTCCCTTTTCTGCACTCAGGGACTACCTCCCTCCACCACAAGAGCGGCACCTAGTCTCCAGTATGCATTGATCATTGAACACATCTATACATCAATAGACTTATGGGCATAGACAGATCTTTTAGAACTTTCATAGCTATATTTTTCTCAAAAATTTTGAAAAGATAAAAATCTCCGAGTCATTGATGAAAGGACTATTAATAATGATGGATTTAAGGATTTTAAGACAGTTATAAAGTGTCTACACACATTTTCAACAGTTATGGGGGAATTGAAGTGGCAGGGATGGTGGATTTTGTGGTGAAAAAAAAAAGGGCAGGTTTTCGGGTGGTCTCGGCCGTGTTGGTAGGAGAGGAACCAGTAATGGCACCAAAAGATGGTGAAGAAATTACGTATAAAATTTTACGAATCACACAAGAAGCTTAACCAGAGCATTCGACTAGAAATTTCGGGTAACATGGTAAATATTCTATGCTGGGAAGATCTTGGAGAAACACTCGGATTTGAGGACGACAAAAAACAAGATGCAGGATAATAAGATATATGACGTTTCTTTTCTCAATAATGAAAACCCCAAACTTGCAGAGACAAAGAGAACCCACCCTGCAAAGATATAATCACCAACGTTTAATGTTTCTTCTTTCTCAACCGTATGTAACAGAACAGGTAGTAAAATTCAAGATAAAGATAAAAAGGAAGCCTAAAGATGGAAAGAAAGGCACATTAATTCATATATATGTATTGGCTAATGCTGATGAGATCCTTAATTTCATCAGATATTAATAGTACAGCAGCTCTAGTAATAATTATAATTAGGTTAGCTACTCCATGGTGGTCCAGCATTTATACTGGAAGTATCTGGAAAACAACTAAGTACAAGGATAGTAACATCTCCATGCTTCAAAGCAGACCCTTGAGAATTACAGAACTTCTAAATCCACATCCAGAAAAATCATGTGACAGAAGTTTTGTTTCTTTTTTTCACAGATACCATACAGAGCCATTTGGATTTGGTAGAGACTCCATGGTATAGTCAGCTGCCTCCAAATTAAAGGCAGAGCTGCATTTGAAGTCACGGACGTTGTCATGGTGACTGGAGTCAAATGGAGAATCAAAAGTCCTGCATTGGTCCAACTGGATGCCAGCTGATGAAAAAACAGGCTGCTTCATGGATGCATTTGCTTCTTCAGCTAAGCTTCCTCCGATATTAAGTCCCCGACCATAGAAGTTGTCATCCATTGTGTGCTGAACTTTCTGAAACTGCTGATTATGAAATTCCATCACTTGGTGTTTCCCAAGATCCTTGTGGGGTTGAAGACTAGCATCATAGAATGATGCGAGGTTAGAGATCATCTCTTTCCCATGCTCAGAAAGTCCAAGTCCAGAAATGTTGAAGCCTGGAGTTGTCTGAGTCATTGGAGGACATATACTGGGCTGATTGAAAGGCTGGGAGAAAACCGCACGATTGTCTTCATGGGATACTTGCAATTCTGATCTCTTAAACACATGGGAATAATTATTCCTATATGGGCAATTCAATTGATGGTTATTTCTTGAAGTCCTGTCAATGAACCCCAAGCCAGCATCACTATAAGGGCACCCAGGGAATTCACAAGCATACATCTGATGATTTATCTTCATAGGTGGTTCATTGGAAGAATGCTTTCTCTTTGTAAATAAATCAGCACTGGAATCAGTTTCTATTAGCTCTCCTTTGATTTGATGAACCAATGGAGGCATCATAAGAGTCTCTCTTGGTACCCCATTATTAGCCCCTAACTTGAAGATATTGACATCAAAAGGCTTGCACTCCACCTCAATTTTAGGGTCATCTCCTACCCCTTCTACATCATAATCACTACTATCACTAATGACAAAAGACCCACATGCACTACTTGAAACAGGTGGACAGCTCTCAGGATACAGCTTACGAGAAAGTGCTTCTTCCTGGTTGATTATTGCTAGCCAAGTAGCACTTTCTTTTGCAGTCATCTTATCCTGCAAGCATTTACTTTGCTGGACAAGTTTCCTAATCTTTGCAATGTCAGGGGACATATGCTTGATAACTGCTGTAAGAACACTCACCTTCCAAGCTTTCTTTAGATCATGGGGCTTCTTGTAAGGAGGTGGTCCTTGGTCCTTGGGTAACCCCAATTCAGACCACCATTCCTCCTCTCCAGTCGGCCACCAAGGAGGTGGAACACCTTTCTCTAAAGGGAAACGCCTTTGTATAGGGTCACAGTGCTGCATCAGAGCTGACAAAAGCGAACCAAGAGTTGTATCTTGTAGCTCTTGCAAGGTGTGTGGTGTGGAGGTCACCGAATTGCAATCTTCAATCTGGCCAGGAATTGAATTATCTGCCTGGTATTTGGCAATCGCAGCAGGACCATTTCGATCAAACCTGACTTTTTCCTTCCACCATGCTCGAAGATTGTCAGATGCCCCACTCACTGGCTTTCCCTTCTCAGGAATGATCCCATACACAAAACCTTGGGCTTTACAAACTTCCATCATTTTTAACATGTATTTCAAGATACCATCTTGAGCCCTTGACATTTTTTTCCTCCTAGCTTGTTCCTGTGTTTGTCTTTGCTTCTCACAGTTCATCACTTCCTTGTTCTTGTTTTGCTCCTTAAGATGCTTCAAAAGCATTCTATCCCTCCACATCCTCCTCTCAAGTTCATCAACGTCTAAGTCATCATCAGAGTAATCCTCATCAACAACATTTTCTGCTTCATGCACTGCAGCAGTCTCTCCTACACCAGAAGGGGCAGAGAAGAACTCAATATATTGCAAAAGCTCATTTCATCAAATATTCCCATCTCGTGAGTTGATCACACAAAGCAACAGAAGTTGATGTCTGTGTTCTATTCTCTTAGAACAGCAACTTTTCTGAACAACTTTGCCTTTGAACGACCAGAGATCAGCACTGACACAGCGTTTAATTATACTTCCTGAAAATAAAATAGATCATATAATTATAAAAAGGAAAAAAGAACCCATGTATGGACTAAATACATGAAGATTAAACCATTACATCTATTCAGTAAAAAATCCTGATTAATGCAACATCAGTTTCACAGATATTATAAGAAGGCATTACTGAGAAAAGAAAATATAATAACCATTAATCACATCAACAGTACATGCACTTGAAAAATTAAAAAAAAAAAAAAAACCATCTCCCTGTCATAAACACCTAGATCAGAACAGCAGTAATAAATTTAGATACTCGTACTCTGTCAAGATAAGAATCCATGACAATATGTATGGAAAGGATTCCATTTTAAGGGAGTCGAAAAAGTACTATCCTGTAGAAACCTCTACACATCTGCCCTTACTCAACATATTTCTTTAGACAAAGGCTCCAATTTTTCCCTCTCAAATAATAATAACAACGATCAATCGCAAAATGAAAAACAATTTACACTTGTCTCACAAGGAGATTACTAGCAAAAGATAAGGAAACAATTTCACAAAAGTAACATATAACCTGCAAAAGAAGATCCATATTCATAATAATAATAAGAAGAAGAAGATTGATTCACAAGCACAATCAACAATCCAATCGGTCCGTCCCCGCCTCCCCGGTGCAAATTTGCTGAATTTCTGCGTTCAGGCTAAGCAACAAAAAAAGTAGATATTCCATTTATTTATTTAGTTTTTCCCTTCTCCCAAACTTTCTCAAAAATAACATATCAAAGTCCTTGAGTTAGATCATAGACCAAAACAACCATACAGCAGATAAGAAGCAATTCATATAAACAATAAAAAGAGCCAAAACCACACGTTTAGCAAGCACATAAACCTTAAAATGAAGTAACTCAATCCGATAAATCACATACCAAGCAACATATACTAAAGAAATATGTGTGTATATATAAACATATAGAAGCAAGTAAAATCCAAGAACAACCGTTTAAGTCGAATTTACTAAAACTCAAAACCCAAGTAACAGATAAAAACATCATTTCAACACCTTCAACTGCAAATTCAATAAGGTGATCGATCACGAAGCCACATAAAAAACACAGATGTCACTTCAAGTACGAGTCTACGTACGAACATGTTGGAAGGAAAATGGAAAAAAAAAATAAAGAAAGAAAGTAAGAAAGAAAGAAAGATGGAATTTTACCTAAGCAACCTTAAAAGAAGCAGCAGCAGTAGGAAGAAATTTTTTGGTTGTTCTTCAGGCTCTGCTTTTTACAGGGGAAGAAGAGGGGCATTAGTTTATAAGTTGTATTATAAGATGGTGATGGAAGTGATGAACTGTTGGGTTGATGTGGAAGTTGAAGTGAAAAGTATTATATAAAAAAAAAATAAAAAAAAAATGAAATGAAAAGTGTGAAATGGATATGCAGAAGTGGAATGAGTTAAATGAGGGACGGGGTCATAAAAATTGACCGCGGTTAAAACGTGGGTTGGTGTTTTTTTTTTATTTTTGCTTTCCAATTAATAAGATGAGTGGACGTGAAGTGGAATTGAATGCAGAAATGTCTGTTTATGTGTCTCTTTTTTTTTTAATGATTGAGGTAAGTGGATTTGGAAAGTTTTTGCTTTTTTGGTTTTTAGTGCTAGAATTTATTATAAGTTTTGCTTTTTCCTGTTACTTGACTTGACTTTCTTCTGCCGACATAAATATATACATATAAATATATATGTTACAGTTCTATTGTTATGATTGTTATTATTTTCAAAATGAATTTATACGTTTTTCTTAATTTGATTTTAAAGTAAATGAACGACATTGAGTTAATATATTTTATTTTAATTAAATTCATTTTCTAATATTTACATTATTTAAGGTATAGAAGGGAGTGTTACGGTTACTTATAAGTATCCTTTCTAAGTTGTTCGAAAGTTACTTTAGTGATTATTCATATATTTTATCATTTTTATTTTACAATACAGTGTTATTTTACTAAAGTCATAAATATTTATTATTTCGTTTCTTTGTAAAAAAAATAATGTTTTACAATAAATTAACAATTACGTATTCAATACATCCATTTTTTTTCTTCAAATTCTGAATTACCTTAATTCAATGTTTACCGAGGAAATGATAATTGCACTCACAGTAATAGTAAATTTTGAATGAGTCTATATAACGCAAAGTAGCTAACATATCAACAAGCTTTCTGTTCGTGTCTTTTCAAGCATTCACATGCATGTACGTATAAATAAAAATAAAGTTTACTTTGGACTATTTCAAAAAAAAATTATTTTACCATTTTGGATTTTTTTTAATTAAGCTTTTTTTTTTTCCAACATTATAATAACGTGGCCAATTAAACTATTATAATATGTTAACATGGAAATCGAATCTGGTACCTCAAAGATGATCAACCGAACTAAATATCATTAGTTTATAAGATCATTAATTTTATAAGTTAAGCTTTAAGAATAAATTTATTTACACATTTTTTTTTGTCACATTGATTATGTCATACCTTGTTTTTAAATAACTTAATCAATTATTTTTTTCTTAAAAAAGCTTTCATATTTTAGTGTATCTTTAAGAGATTTTATGATTTGATAATGAAAATATAAAAGCTCTCCCAGGTTAGTTCATCAGAATGTAGGCTAAAGTTATTATTGATTTTTCAATATTTTGTTTATCAATTACTTCAGATTCTTTTATTTCCATATAGAGATTATTTCCTTCACAAGCATGTCAACCCATTTGTCCAAATACAAATACTTCTGTTGATCAATTTAATAATAAGTGCTGTTTTATTTATTTCAGGCTTCTCAACCCCCTTGAATAGTCCTATTTTTTCATTGGGGCAATAAGGGGCTAAAAGATTTACTACTTGAATTTCAATTTAAAAAATTGATAATTTTATATCAAACTCTATAAAGGTGGCTGCAGATTTATGAACAGGAAATGTTGAACAAGTATTTACAAGTCCTAAAACATTATGAACTAAATGCAATATTAGAAAGTTTAAACGTCAAATGGACAAAGCTAAAAGGATAAATTGTATCGAAGATATCAACATTAGGGTAAATTCAAATGAGAAACAATGTTTAAATAAGTGATTAAAAAAAATTATCAGTATTATATAAAGTGATACAAATAAGAGATTCAATTTTAAGTGGCTAAACAAAATGATCAAAATTATATAAAATAAAAAAAATAAGAGATCTTTTTTTCTTATTTGTCACTTCCTTATAACGTTGATTTTTTTTTAGCCATATAAAACATTAGTCTATTAGTCATATTACTTTACATAATGATCATCCATTTTACAAGCACTCAAACATTACTCCTTATTTGAACTTCCCTCAAAGATAAACTAAATGATATAGAGCTTTCAGTGGTTTTTTTTTTTTTTTTTTTTTTATAAAAAAACGAAAGTACTTTCATGATACTATAATGTTGGAATTCTCTCTCCCACACATTAGGAAAACAAAAAAAAAAAAAACCAACAATTAGTCTAATCTGAATCCATTGAGTAAAAACTAAAGAGCCGTATGGCTTCAGTTAAAACTTTTAATTCGTTGGTATTAAAAGTACAAAAAACTGATAGATATAATATATAATTAATTTAAAATATAATCACGATTATCTATATTATAATTATATTTTTCATAAGATATATGTTATTAATTTTATACAATTATATTTTTACAAAACTACATCATGCGAATTATATACATGTGTAATGTTGTCTCATGGGAGGTTAAAAAAAAAAAGAAAAAAAAAAAAAAAACAGGGAGTAAGATTTATTAAAAATAAATAAATAAAGAATTTGATAACTTGTCATAAGTGAATTTAGTAAAATGGTATCATATCTAGTATAACATTGATGAGTAATAAAAAATAATGATAATAAGTCTATATAACCCTGACATCCTATTTAGAGGGAATATTATCTATTCTCTTCTCATTCAATTAAACTTCTATTATGACATTCAATTCAAGAGAAAATGAAAATTTATAATAAATTGCTAATAAAAGGATGATTTAATGGTTTATTTTTAATTTTTATCATAAATATCCCTATCTTGAAAATATCTTCTATATAACTAATAATTCTGTTAGAGCACTTTTGCAAATTCTATAATTAAATGTGAGGGCTTGATAATTGGCAAAAGTGCCTTAGTTTATGGATAATAGACATTTGCACAAGAGATAAATGGGAAACAGTAATGGTTTGTAGTGTTTATTTAATAGCTAATGTATGTATAAAATAGTTATTGGGAATAACATTGTAACTTGTGGCATCATTTATAATTTATCACATGTTTCCCATCCTAAAATAAGGAGTCAGTTATAGGAAATATAGGTAATCTTTAAAAGTTGCGACTCCTGTAGGAGTTTTATTTCATTTGCATTAAGTTGTCTTTGAAAATGCATATGTTATGCGATGAAAATACTAAATAGATAATCTAAGGGCTTGAAATTAAGTTTTAAGACATTTTAAGACCTGGCTTTTGATTGTACTTTTAATAAACGTAATGAATACTTGGTTTGACTAGATTTTAGAAGTTAGGTCCTACAGTAAAAAAAAAATGAAAATACAAGTTCTAAAATGAAAAGATTAAAAAAAAAAAACCATGTATCTTTCTCTTTCCTATTTTGGTATGTATTTAGCTTAATTTTATATTAATTCTTAAAAATACGTATAGCTTTGACTTGGTTCCTTTTCTTGTTACAATTTTATTTATTTTTTTTTTGGGGCCAACTATATAATCAATCAGAAGTGAATAATACGATAAAATGTTGTTCTTTGTCCAATAATTGAAGGTCAAAAGATAAAGCAACAACCCAAGTACCAAAACCCCAAAGAAAAAGATAAGGCAAGTTGGCAGAAGTACAACGTCAACCAATAAGCTGCTGCCACATGGGACATCGTAGCATCAACCTAAGACATGTGACCACAAAATTAGTTCCCCTTCCCACTTGAAAAAAAATGCTGCGACGGAATCGGGACGGCTCTTCAACGTGCAAAACGCACATCTTAGCTCAAAAGCCTCAAGCCAAGCCTCGCTTTCCGTGACCCTTCCGCCTTCCTAAACTCATTATTTTCCTTGTCATTATTTTACTCTTATATTATTCTTTTTTTTTTTAATTTATCAGGTCAATGATTTTATAATCTAATAACATCATAAATCTTGATTTTTTAAATAAAATATACCAGTTTCAAATTTCTCCTCTATGCTATAATGACAATATATATGTGTATATTGAAATGAGTTAGCAAATAACAAATCCATTCATATATTTATATACATTCACCAAGGAAAATGATATTTATAAAAATACTTTTAGTAATAAATATGTATGGAATAAAATAGTAATAATATAAATATCATTAATATTAAATGGAAAGGAATATTTAATTCTCCCTTGAAGCAATTGTGAAAAGGAAAAAAATGGTGAAAAAGAATAATAGAAGAATTTGAATCCTCTCTGTTTGGATAATGAAGTAAGGAGAAATGGAAGAAATCTTTAATTATTATAAAAGATAAAAAAATATAACTAAAATTATTTCTATACCCTAAAATAATAAATAATTTAAAAGAATTGTATAAAAGTAATTTAAAAAAATGTCCTTGTTCGCCTCCTTATTCTCTTCATCTTTTGAGAGAAAAAATGGTGGGATCTAAGAAAAAACTTATATTTATTTTTCTTTCTCTTGTTTTTCCCTTTCAATTTAAATAAGGGGATGAAATTTAATTATTTCCATTTCCTCCATCTTCTAATCATGCCTTCCTAGTTCTCTTATACTAAACACATTGTTAATAACACATCCAAGAAAAATGGAACGGAACCTATAATAATTCTATTATGATTTATTCCTACGTACCAAATCTGTCATCAAACTTTTAATATATAATATCATAACTTTATTTGAATCTCATCAGATTCGCAGGACCGTATAAGGGTTATTAATTATATTTTCAAATGTTATATAGAGGCGAAATCACATTTTTAATGTTAAGGAGTTTATTTACATTGAAGTAATTTAATAACATCTTTGAACATCAGTTAAAATAATATAATAGAATATCATACATTAAGCACCTGTTCGTGATATTTGTGTGTCTATCACGAAAAGAGGATATGGGCATAAACTATGAAATAATCACATAAATTAAAGTGACACTCATTAAAACCACGGGAATTCCATGTTTCTAGTTATTTAAAACAAATTACTAAAATATAGATTATATAAAAAGTTATTAAAATATTATTATAGTATCGCATTTATTATAGGCGATATAGCAATTTTTAATGTATGTTGCATGTAATAAATGCGATATTTTTAAAAAAGTAAGTAGAGTTTAATAGATATAATACAATAATGGTGTATTTATGTTTTTTTTCCTCTTATATTTGTATAAATTTTTTTAACACATTGGTAAACAGAAATTAGTTCTAAAATGCCGCATTTATTCCTCTTGTAAAATGTTAGCTACAAACATTTTTCCTTTGATATATTAAGAAGTCAATTTGTTGTATTAGTTCGCAATTGTAATAAATATATATATTTTTTTTGAGAAGTTGATCTATCATCCAAGTTGATCTATATTGATGGTGAAGTGCCAACAAAGTTAAGAATAACTAAAATTAGATGATGAATCTGCCGTAAAAAGTTACTAAAGTATATATTTATACATATACATATTCGTTATTACGTTGGAGATGAAATATCCCTCGATGTCAATGTTTATGGTATATTAGAATTTCTGGGAAAGATTTCATTAAACCATCAAAGATCCAGAATGGTAAACAACCCAATCAGCAGCCATGTTTGCTTCTCCTCAAATCAGTAAGGATGTATATTTGACAACCCTATAGGTATACAAGTAATATAATATTTAATTCGATTGGGAAAGACATGTCGAGGGAGGACAACAATATCCGTTCTAAAATGTCCTTGTTTTAGTTTCCGTGTCATACGTCGATTAAATTACATGAAGAAACAAGAACAGCTATATTCTTCGTTTCACCATAGCCGTGTTTGGATTTTTTTATGATTATTATATATGTATTTAATCTATATTTATAACTTAATCGTATATATTTAGTTAGTTTATAGGTAAAATTATAACGTTTTATCATGATCAGTTTCTTAATAAAAATAAAAATATAATAACAAAATGATTAAAATATCATTAAAAAAACAAATCTATTATCTAATTATTTATTTGTGTTTATGTCCTAATCTTTACACGGGAATGAATCTTTAAAATAGTTTATTATATAACATGTGTCTAATTAGAGGGGTTTGACAACGTCATATGTGGAATAATAGAAATAGACAAAACACCGTACTCGACATACCCATGTGATGATATGGAATGGGAGTCTCCATGATAATAATTTATAGTTTTGGTTGAACAGGTCGTCGCTTTGATAAAGTTGCCACAGTTTCTCCCACCACTGCCTTATTACATTATTTCATTTCTTCTACATTGCCCGGGCAGAGATAAGGATGGATAATTGCTCAACAGTATATTAAAGACATAAAGATGAAATGGCATTATTGACTAGTGGTAGACATTATTTGTTTCATTTTATTTTCGTCATTTTAGTTTTTTATTTTTTTCATTTTTAAATTATATATTTGTTGAAAAATAGATACATATAAAAAATAGATATTTTTATTAATAAACAAATCACATACAAATAAGATAAAAATTACAAATAAGATGAAGATGAAAATTAGACAATCTAAGCAGGTGACACACAGATGTTTTCAAACAAACTATTTATCAAGAAAAAATATAGATAAAAAAATAGATATTTTTACTCATAAATAAATTAAACAGATTAAATATATATTAGATATAGATAAGATACAAATACATATCAGGTACGGATATAGATACAGATGAAAAACAGATCATTCAAATAATTTTATTTATATCTTATCTTTTTTTATCTATGTATGAGTAAAAATGTCTGTTTTCTATCTATATCTATTTCTTAATAAAAATATATTTGAAAACAATAAAATAAGATACCCAAACCACTAGAATCAGATGAAAAAGATAAAAATAACATACATACCCGTTGATAAGTGTTTAAGACCCTTAATGATTGTGCTATATTGACTATGTTTTATATGATATTTATCTAGGTTTTTAAAGAAAAAAGGAAACTTATTGGATTAATTGCTTATTTTAGGGATAATAGAGGTTGATTGAGTTCTTTTCAAGGAATTTATAATGGAACAGACAAAGATTTGATGGAATTTTGAAGCTATCATGAAGATATCAAGATTACACAACTGATGGATAAATTTTGGATCAAACAATGAAGAAAACATTTGGAATAAAATACACTACCCACATTCATGGGTCGTGTACATCGAGGTTGTGTATATTTTAATTGTGGAGATTTTTCACGGAGTTCCAGTATACACTACCCACATTCACGGGGTCATGTATGTGGGTCGTGTATGTCGAAAAGGCTAATAATATGTTATTTTTTGTTATCAAAGGCAGACTAATAAGTTCCATTGTCATTCTAACGCTAAAATACACAAGGAGAGCTTTTCATAGGAAGAACAACGACACAACCATCGGAGATTCACAACAATTAATTCAAGACTTTCAATTAATCATGAGATCTTTAAACTCTTCTAGATTTGCTGTTTTATTTGTTTATCTTATGGAAGAATAGATTTGTATGCCCTAGATTTTGCAAAACCCTAACCCATGTTCTGAATATCTTTGTTAATTGATGAAAAAGTTTGTCTTGAATTTGTTCATGTTATTTTAGTTGTCTTGTGATAATTTTTGGCCAAAATTATTACTTGTTTGATTTTTTTTTTTATTAGAAAGAAATTTCAATCGATAGGATAGATCACTCATGAATGATGAATTTGCATGTTTCACCTAGACATAGGGAGACTTCGAATTTTTATTATAAAGATCCAATCTTTATTTAGGGTTTATGAGTTTCACGCAATTCTATATTGAAGTTAGTGAAGGAAGAGATTCTCATTATCTCATATAGGATTAGTAATCAATTAACTTCAATAGAGTAACTGATTTAATAAAAAAACCCTATAGTTTAAGATTTAACAATTCATCAGTTAAACCTATTATAAGAGATAAGGGTTAGGGTGGATCAAAATTAGGGGCATTGTTGTGAATTGATTTTATAACCAAGAAAAGCTCTTGTACACTCTTTTAATTAGGGTTTATTAGTTATAGTTTAATTAACCATTAAAATTAGCATGATTACCTTGATAATTTAGGCTAGATAATAGTGAAAGGGAAATACTAATACCTGCCTATAGATCCTTAGGATGACATCTAAGCTAATTTCCATACTACAAATAGGTGCGCTGTCTTGTGTGGATCCAGAATTAACAAGATTATAAATTTTAACTTGTGATCATAAACACACATCACCCACACACACACACACACACACACACAAAAGATTGAATTCGTTATTGTTTAGTAGGTTTAGAAGAAAGTAATCTCTTCTTAATTTTGTTTTTCTATGAAACCTAAGTTTGAATATTCTACAGTTTCGGATGAATTTTAAATATTTAAAGAAAATTATATATCATTGACATAATTTTATTTTATATGTTTATCAACCTTATTTGATTATTGAAGATTACTTTATAAGTTATACCAAAATGTCAAAATAATAGTACAATACAAGGATTGAGTTATTTGGAAAACAAAAATATCAAATATTATGAATATGCTTTTCAAATGTCAAATATTTGTGGGACAATTTTTTTTTTGAAGAATTTCATACATAAAGAAAAGATTCAAAAGGATTAAAAAAAAAAAAAGGCAAGCTAGAAGTTATCAATTATTTGCTTTTTTCTTTTTTCATTTCCTTTCTTTTCCCTTTCATTCACTTATTTAATTATTTTACAAAAAAAAACTTTAATCAAGCTATAATTGTCTGGAGGTTATGAAACCCAATCAACAAACAACAAATTAAAAAATTGCGGTGGGGTCTAAAGACCTTAAAGAACTCGTCCAAACTTGTCTTGATAATTACTCAATTCGCAAGTAGATTAGTTTTCGAAGTGGATTTTGTACAATACAAATATATATCTTGCACAACAACTCAACTAGTCCAAGCTTGGGCATGTTTTATGAAGAAATTATTTCAAAATTGAAAACCCTCTTGTAGTCTATTTTAATAACCACTTTCCCTCATCTTCTAACTCCAACCTAAATTTCTTCCCTTGTCGAAATGGCCTCCACTAGGGGTGAAAAAAAAAAAAAAACCAAACCGAACGAACCGTAACTAAACCAAACCAAACCGAAAATATGATTTTATTTTAATGGTTTGGTTTAAAAATTGCAATCCAACCAATCCGTAAATTTATGGTTTGGTTTGGAAGGTAAACCGAACCAATCCGTAAAATCGAACCAAACTGTTTTAGAAAAATATAATAATATTTTATTATATATTCATATGATTTCATTTGATATTTATTATTTGGTGAATATTGATTAAAATAAAATTATTCATTTTTAAGTTTTTTTTTAGGCTCATAATATGTATTTTTTTTTTGATGATGAACTATTATTTTTTTAATTTTTTTAATAGCTTTTAACTTTTTAAAGTATGAAATTTATTTATTCAGTTATAAACTCTTATTATGTATTAATTGTTTAATACATTTTGTCAGTAGATCATTTTATTCATTGATGAATTTTGTTGATAGATGATTTTTTATTTTAGCTAAATTTATTGGTAGAGAATTGATTTGATGGTTCTATTAAAAATTATAAATTATGATTTATTATGTATTAGTTGGTGAATGTATTTTATTGGTGGATAACTGATTTTCTAGAGAATTACAAATTAAAAGTATGATGAATTCATAAAGTATTTTGTGTGGTTTATAATATAAGCTTTGTAAAATGATATAAATATTTAAGTATCTACAGATGTAAAAAAACTAGAACAAAGAAAATTTTTTGTTAGAATTTTGATTTATTCGTAATCCAAACCAAACAAAACCGTTATTTAATGGTTTAAAAAATTTCTAATCCGAACCAAACCATTACTTAATGGTTTGGTTTGGGATGGAAAAAAAAAAAAACCAAACCATAAATTATGGTTTGGTTTGATTATAGAAAAAACCGAACAAACCGATCCATGCTTACCCCTAGCCTCCACTAGCTCTCTATTAGTACTATCAATGATCATCATTGCTGCTTTGTGAATTTTCAATATTTCTATATTTGATTCCAATGCCTATTCTGCATATCACTACATCAAAATTGCCATTGTTGTTTATCTCAATAAAACCCATAGTCAGTGCATCCATTTGCTATCGTGGATCAGATTGTATTGGCTAGATGATGTTGAATTTTATCAAATAGCCTACAAACATTGATTTATTCTCGAATTTCTCTTATGATAGTTGCTACATTACTTGTTCTTGTCCCAACGAGTCTGTATTGAAATTGCACTCTCTTCTTTGTTTCCATATATATCACAAGGTGATACTAATTTTTGTAAAGAACTAGAAAATTGAACATTTTACCCTTGGCTTCCTATTCTTTAATCTCTTGAACCATTTACCTAATAAAGCAAAGGAAAATGAGAAGACTTATAGGTAATAATTGATTGTACACTCAAGAATTGATCCATTTTCCTTGGATTGGCTTTCCACCTGGTAAGTTTTCTTTTAACTTTGCAAAAAAATGAAGGAACTATCTCTAGTCAACTAGTTTCTTTTGACTCTTTGACCAAGACACTTAAATAATTATTCATGTCATCATTTAAATTAGTACCATTGGCTTGCCAACATCTTGGATCCATTGAAGGACTATATTACCTAAGAATCTAACATAAGAATTAGCACAATCCATTTCTCTAACTGGATATTTCACCGAAAACATTCAACACATTCATTATTTTATTTGCATTTCCTTTGCTGGCTTCCTAAAACACAAATGTATCGTCTATGAAGAAAAGATTAAAAAGCCTTAAGTTCAACCTCAACTTTATTAATTAACTTTCATAATCTTAATATTGTATTATATAGTATATAACCATACTTAGCATCTACATTAGAAGGATAAAAATGTATAAAGAGAATTGGATTACCTTGTATAATACCTCATCTAATAGAATTGAGTGGGGAGAAGACCCTTTTAAAAGAACTTCAAAGTTGACTCATGAAAGGAAACATCTAATCAAGATCAATTCATAATTGGGGAAGTTTAACAAATGGAGTGTGTTTATAAGAAAATCATAGTTAGTGCCATCATAATCCTTCTCAAGTTCCAATTTGACAATCATCCAACCATTCTTTACCCAACACCTCCTCTACCAAAGAAAAAGACAAAGAAAAGGAGTAGAGGATTTCTAAAAGCACAACATGTTATTTGTTGCAGCCTTTCAAGAAAAAAAAGTTAGTTTTTATTTATTTAATAATACCACTTGAAAGGGGCCTCAATTGGTTGACTAAAACCTGCATTACCACCTTATGCATTGTTACACAAAGACTAGTTGGTCTAAAATCTTTAAGCTAGCCACCACACTAACTTTGAAACAATAAGCATAAAAGTGTCTATAAGCTCCAATGGAATGAAAGGAGGATGGTTGGAGAAGATCACCTTAACTATTTTCCAAATTGAGTTTCCAACTATGTCTTAGCAATTATTTAAAGAACAAATATGAAACCCATCCACTTTTTGGGTCTTAATTGTTGTGACTCATATCACTTTCAAAAACCAATTATACTACTAGGCTTAAACTCTAGCAATTGGGGGTGGGGCAAATGAATAGAGTTTTCCATGTATTTTATGTCCTTTTTCATTTTTGATGCTTACATGATGCAATTTAACAAACTGAACAATGATAGAACATGGGATTGTAAATTGCAATAAAAAAAAGGGTTGGGATAGAGAATTTATGATGTGGACTTCAGACGGCCCCTCATTCTCCATCGACATCAATTACCTTTAATGGAGGATTTCATAAACCACTTTATTAATCACCAAAGATTTTGCTTCTAAGGAGCTACACCACAACAACAACTCAAATTTCCATACAAAATATCTTTCAAGTTGTGCTTATCTCACAAAATACCAAACAAACCTAAAACACAACTTTCATTATCATAAAATCACACAACAAACACCTAAGAATGCCTTGTAAGAAAATTGTAAGAGAATACTCAATGGCACTACTCAACTTCTATCACAAGTAAAGAGTAAATTTAAGTATAAGAACAAATTTAACAAAAGATTGATATAAGAGTTTTATTTTCACTTAATGAGCCTAACTAATTACTTAAATTCTCCCCTAACCTTTATTTATAGGCCTTCAATAAATTTGTTCATTGCCCATTTTCCCTAAAATTTGCACTTGTGTTAAATATTAATGGTTAGTTTTTGGATGCCTAGCATTTGGACACCATCCATTACCGTTTGAACATTATTTGGAAGTCTTTAGTTTCCCTCCTATTTTCCTTGTCATTTGTACCTTATCTATAGAAAAACACCTTTTGTTTGGACATCATGCCCTAACATTCGGACCTTAAACACTTTGTAATGGCCAGAAGCATTATCGCAATATTAAACATAGTTACCATCCAGATGCTATCCTCTTAGCATCCAGATGCTATCCTCTTAGCGTCAGACGCTAGTTATAGTTATATTACTAATCCTTCTGATCATCCTAATGTATGGTCATCATTCCTAATGTTTGAGCGCTAATTGTTATGCAACAAAGGTTTGTAACTTTGCAGACATACATAAGCATAAACATAAATTCATATATTTTGCAGCACACCATAAACTTTATAGCAATTAAGTGTGACTCTTTTATAACTCTTGTATAATTATGAAATCCTCATTAAAATCCAATTTGAACCTTCTAATTCAATGATCTCCCCTCTTTTAATGAGGACAACTAATAAGTCTTTTATACTCTACACAGTTTATAGAAATTCATGTTTTATCTAATTTATTGTTAGATAAACCCCTATAAATTTATGATGTTATTGTGAAAATGTTGTTTTTCAGCTCTTAAGTTCAAGAAAAGAGGAACAGAATGATTCAAATTAGATTTGGAGCAAATCAACTGAAAGACTGGATTCAATGTACCTTTAGAAAGTGAACCAATGGCAAGAAACAAGGAAAAAGTGCAAATCACACCTAGAGTCGCAACCACAGTTTTGATCGCAGTATAAATTGAGCACAAACTGCTACTTTGATGAAAACACATAGCTTATACCGTGGCCAATCTTCGCACCTACGATCTAAAACAAAAAACATGATAGTTAGAAAAGAAAAGGAAGATCAAGATGGAGGATCATCGGATGGAGGCAGGGAATGATGAATGCTATAGAAGTAATCCATGAATCCTTGAATGTAAAAGTTAAAGGAATGAAAATTAGAGTGGAGGTCATTGATCTTGTTTTGCTTGGTAGCAAATTGGGAGTCCATGTGATCTTGAAGCTCTTGGAACAGAGGCTCATCTTCATTAGAATTTGTGTCCAACTTGAACTAGGAAGAAGAGCACCACTACCAACTAATGGTTCTAAAGGTTTCTTATGCACCCATCTACCATCTTACCTTTTCTAGGTCCTTGAATTGATAATGTGGAAGGAGAAGGTAGGAACTTGAATAAGTCAAGTCTCTGAATGGAATTCTACACCTTTGCTTCTTAATATATGTGTGATCAACTGATTCCCTCAAAGAATAGCTCGAGTGGGCTTATTAGTTACATTCTTAAAAGTTATTTACATAAAAATAAATGAATCTTATCTTCTCTTAAGATATGTACCATAAGCTATAAGTCTTGTTAGATCACAATAGTCAGTTGTCCTTTCATGGACAAATTATTAGTTAAGAATTGTAGAGAACCCAATGCTAAGAGACAGATAGGAAGAACATAGATTGCACTATTTGCGCCAGTTTGGACCCATATCTGATACAGTAAATAGTTCTCCATAGTATTGATCTCCATCAAAAGTACTAGGCAGTCTAACCCTTAAAGCATCAACATCCATCAAACTGTAGATATCATGATGTGAAAGGTTAAGTTTTCTTCCATAGAGATATGAATGCAGTTGAGGTCTTACAAAACTTCGACTATTAAAACCAGTTTCCATTCCAATACCTAAACAATCATCATCCTCCAGATAATTAGTCAGATTATAATAAAACATCCTAACTACTCATCATGACCTTAGCCGAAAATAACATTGTAGTCATGATATTACTTAAAATTACACCAACATTTAAGGTATGCACAAGTACTCTAACAAATCCCTATCATAATTCATGCCTACATCTATAAGAAGATAGGGGAACAAGGTATATCTAGCTAAATGCTTCTTAGAAGGAAAGAACCTATCATAGGCATGTGGTCGAGGCGGAGCATGGCCTCGAGCAGTCCTTAGCGGCATGGTAGAAGAAAAAAACCAACAAGAGAGAAAGAGAAGCTTCGTAAAGAGAGAAGAGAGAGAGATAGAGAAAAGAGGTAGTAGAGATGGCAAGGAGGTGGGGAGGAAAGAGGTGGCGTATGTGTGTAAGAAATGGGAAGAAGATTGAGAGGTAGAGGGTGTCACGCCCCAATGGGTACCGTAAACATGACAGCCCACCGTACTAATATTAAAACTTGAGAATGGCTATCTTAGTTACTCGAAAGCTTTCATATTGGTACAAGGCTACATTCACAACAAAGAGAGACCAGTAGAGTTATGCATTTTAAGATAATGGTAGCAGAACAATGAAAGCAATACTATTATAATTCATCAAAATTTAAGGTCTTACAAATTCTACAGGGCATTCCCCTGATAAATCTTCATAATAATATAGTATTCATAAATCAAATAACTAAAACCAAAATATTTCTTAAGGAAATCAAATCTAAAGTCTTCAAAATGAATTCTCCAAAAGATCTCCAAAAATGTAGGTTCTACCCGGACGGTCATGGTGGTCTTAGGCACAAAACAATAATCCTGCAACATCATAAATCTATTGGGGAATAAACATAGCTAGCTTAGTAAGATATTCCTTATGCAAAATGTACTCATCACAAATCAATCAAACAAGTCCATTAAGCAAGCATATGAAATGCAATAACTATATGATCAAACAATATATACGACCATCCGGTTTTGGTATGTAGGATGGATTTATCTCTCCATCGGTAGTTAGGGAATGATTTAAACTGGGCCCCAATCGACCTCCTTGAAATCTTACAAGCATCTTGGGGTTCCAATGAACCGTACTACTAGTCGTCGGGCTTTCTTTACCCAAAGCGATCAATCCAGCTTGGCTACACCTTGGGGTCGTATTCCCTGAACGTCCTAATTCCTCAAGATGTAGCTAGGCAGCTTACCTTTCTGGTCCCACGCTGAAGAGTAGTAGCGAAATGCGAAAATGATATTCTAAGTGGTATGCATGGTAATTTAGTTTAAGGGATATCCAATCCTTCATTAATTCGTTTAAGGCGATCAATCAATATTTATACACACAACAATATACATATAGACAATTTATATCAATCAACCAATTGAGCTCCGATATTCTTATCGTTTATTCATCACACATAAGAAATCACACACATAGCTCTCATGATAACCCACATGCATATCAGTTTTTATCTTTTCCTAACATCTAGTGCTCTATTCTACAAGCACATGTGTGAATACATAAAACGTAAAAGAAACTCACTCGTCCATTTCGCAATCTTCTTAGTCGTAGAAATCATCTGGAAGGGAAATCCTGTATTCTTCGTCACCTAAACAAAAGAAATATCTGGGATGAGATTTCACGAAAGTTCTACTCAAACTTTCTAATTCTATTTTTCTATGTTCGTAAAAAATCGAATAGAAGGAAATTCCAACTTAAAATGGTCATAGCTTGCTTATTTTAACTTAGAATTTTGCATATTATATACAGTTTTCTAGCTACTTAAAAAGATCTATCTATTTCTAAGGTTTTTTTTTTTTGTCATAAAAAGTCTTCTAGGTCATGAAAAAGGTCAGTACAGAATCTTTACGAAAATCCCAACCCTTGAATTACAATTTTCAAACTTTTCTTTATCCCAAAAATCTATTAGCAAAAATATATTATTTATATGTTTGAAAAATCCTTTGAATTTTGAATACATATATATAGATTCATATTATATGCATGATTCAATGGTGTTGTCTCAACTATTAATTTTTGTAAAATAATTTGTCTTATGGTATTAAAAACTTGAATCTTTACAATTTATTTTCTAAGGGTTTTGAAAGAACTTTATAAATTCTCGGGTTATTATAAATATGTATATTCTAATTTTTTTTCCAATTTCTTTTCTAAAATAGATAAAATTTTTCTTAACTTTGGTCTTTTACAAATTTTACTTCTAGTGATAAAAATGAAGTTTCCAAAAGTTGTTGATAACCATAATAGTTTGGGTTGTATATATATATATATAATATATATTCCCTTTAAAATGGGTTTAATAAACAAGTTTTCTTCCTCTCATATTTCACTTCCTAACTTCTTTAAATAAATAAATAAATAAATTTTATTTCTAAAACTTGGACTTTTAACTTCTCTATCTATTTTACTTGGAAAGAAATTATTTTTAACATGTTCTTAAGTTGTTGATAATATCTATTGTTTTTTAAATTTACTATGTTTACATTTGCTTTATTTCTTTGAAAATGGGTTTATCATTTACATTCTTAGCAACCTTTATTTTTCTAAGTGGGTTTATAATTTAGTGAGTTGGTTTTATCTTAACTTTAAAAAATAATCTAGTTCTTGATTTTATTATGGAGTAAGAAAAGAAATCATATAATTAAGTTTTTATGAAAAGTTTGAATATCAAAGAGTTATTAACACTAAGTTTTAATAAACTTTATGTTACTCATTATAAAAAGATAGTGTTTATTTTATTAGTTAATTTCTTTGGTAAAAATCATCTTGTATTGTTATTGAAGGAAATTTATGATCGGTTTGTCTAAATTTTTTAAAAGAATTTATAAAAAATACTTTTCTGTGTTGTTTATGATAAAATATTTGTTTAAGTTCAAAGTTAGATAAAAAAAAAGAGTTTGTTTCCATTTTCCTTTATTAAAGAGAATTTCATTTTAAATTTGTTGAGACAATATCATTATAATGGTGCATGCACACGATTTTGTAGTATAGAAATGATGATAATATCACATAATAATAAAAAGATTTTAAGAAGCAAAAATAAGCAAAATAATAAGATCAAGGCAACCCGGGACTAAGAATAGATTAGTCCCAAAAAAAAAAAAAGAAAGAAAAGAAAAGCAATAATAATAATAAAAGCAAGTTAGTGAAAGTTAGTAAGCATTTATGCTCTAAGAAATATGTATATATATATACATATAGGTAATAATTTATATATATATATATATATATAACTTTAAGTTAGAAGCATAATAACAATAATAACAACATAATATCATCATAATAACAAGTTAATAAAATCAGAATTCCTTGGCATGTGCAAGAACAAAATATAAATATAAACATGTTGTTACTTCTACAACTCATATAAGTTTTTAAGAACAATACCATAATCATACTAAGTTGCATGACATGAGAAAATAAATGGTTGGAAATCTTTACCTAAATGTGTGTTTATGTTGAAGGAAGCAGATGATATATTAGGATTATGTGGGTAGTGGTATGTGGTAAATGGTTTATGTGTAAGAAGATTTTCGAAGAATTTGGTTGGAGAGAGTTTTGGTAGAGAGTAATTGTGGAGAGATTTGAGGAGTGATTTTGAGAGTTTTGTTATGGTAAATGAGTGTGTGAAAGAAGTGGAGAGAAAGGGAGGTATTTATAGATGAATGTGGAGGGAAATTACATGTAATAAAATAAATTGAAAAAGAAATAAAATTGAGAGGGAGAGAGAGTGTGCAGCGACGGTACAAGAGGGGGGAGAGAGAGTGTAATTTGTTTTGTTGTTTTGTAATGAAAAGGAGTAATTTGTAAGGTGTGAAGTGATTAAAGTTGTATGAAGAAGGTAAATTGTAAGAGATAGGTATGGTAGTGTGTAAGAAAAAGTAGAGATAGCGAAATAGTAATGAATAGTAGAAATATACTATGAATAGTAGACTAGACAAATAAAATAATGGTAATAATAAAAATACGTGTAAATGAGCTATTTTAGGTATTTTTAGATTATAAAAAATTCTAAAGCTAATTTTTATTATTAGGAGTCTAACGGTGTTATTGGAATATTTTTATTATCTGGTGTATCAGGGCATAGTTTTCAAAAACTGATCCCGTTTGGATCCGAAAATACACTAAAAATTAGCGAATATGATATTTTTAAGCTTCCATATATTATTATGAACTATTATCCATGATTATCTCGATTCCATTGTTTAGGGTTTAAGAGCATGGGTTTATCGGATCTAAACACTAGGATTTGTTATAGACTTTGTTGACTTTTAAGGATTCTGGATTAACTTCTAGCCTTTTTTATTTGTTTATAAGATCATAAAATTTTGGGGTTTTTGGCCATGTTATATTTTTTATTCAAAATTTATGTTTTACTTTATCTTTATGATTTATTTAATATTTTTCATTTACCGAGATTGTTTAATCAATTCTAACGTTGTGTGATTGACTCAATTTGACTTTCGGTATAAATTTAAATTTTTTATTTCAAAATCAACTGAAAGGCTTAAGGTTCTATAATTTTTTTGTTGAATATTATTTGGATATTCCATCTCGATTTATGTGTTAAGGATCGAATAAATGAATTGTCTCATGTTCGGTTTTGAGTCGAATGATTATTGAATTTCTATTTTTGTCTTTTTTTAAGGTTCTTTTTTTTAGGCCATGAAATTTCGTATTTGATATTGTTTAGGGCTTGGTTTTAACTTGGGTAGGCTTTTAGGGTTTTGATTTGGTATTTTAATTCCAGGATTATTTTCTAAGAGTTATAAAAATTCGATGGTTTTTATAGAGGGAATGATTTTGAGTTTTAGAGAGACTAAGTGCAAGAGAGAGCACGAAAGAGAGAGAAGAAAAAGGATGAAATGAGTGGAGAGAGAGAAGAAAATGTATTTATATGTGTTTGCAAGATGCATACGGTGAGTCAATATTAAAAAAAAAAAAAAGCTTTTACTTAAAAGAAGAGAGGTAATCGAGCCTCTGATCATGCCTGCAAAAGATGGATCAGCGAGCTAATGAAAACAATGAAGAGAGCAGAGGCTATTAAGCCTCTGATCGAGCCTTCGATAGTTATATCGGCGAGTTGATTGTCTCAGTAGATTTTTAGCAGATAAAAATATATCATCTTAAAAACAGATCATGTTTATGCATGTTTTGATATTTAATAGCTTGCTTAACCCAAAAGCAAGTTCTACTTGAGATGTTCTGAAGGAAAAGCTCATCAACTTGGCTCCATGATATTTAGCACTCTTCTTACTTGATCATGCCTAATTCCCTATGCAAGATGTAAAAACGATCTTCACTTAAGGGTTCTATAAAAAATATCAATAATTTGATTATTTATGTCAACAAATTCCCAGCTAATATTGTTATTTAGAACATGATGTCTAATTTCAATATGCTTGGCCTTGAGTGTTGGATCAGATTTTTAGTTAAATTGATAGCACTAATGTTATCACATCGAATTGGGACATTATCATATTGTAGTCCATAATCCTATATAGTTTGTTTCATCCATAAAACTTGTGCATGACAGCTATCGATAGCCATATACTTAGCTTCAGCTATTGAAAGTGTAACTAAATTTTGCTTCTTTGAATACCAAGATATTAGGAAGTTTCCAAGAAAATGGCATATGCTGCTTGTGTTTTTCCAATCAACTTTATACTTAACAAAGTCAGCATCAAAGTATCTAACTAGATCGAAAGAAGTAAACTTTGGATACCATAATCCAATATCAATACTGCTTGCAAGATATTTGAAAATGTGTTTTTCTACACTTAAGTGTGATTCCTTTGGGTAAGATTGAAATTGTACACATACACACACCGAGAACATGATATCAGTTCTTGAAGCTGTTAAATATAATAACTACCTATCATGCCTCTATACAATTTTTCACAAACATTTTTGCCATTTTCATCTTTTTCAAGTTTTACACTTGTGTTCATAGGTGTAGGTCTTGTTTTTCATTTATCCATTTTAAATCTTTTGGAAGAGTTGTTTGGTATATTTAGATTAACTGATGAAATTTCCGTTTTCAGTTTGTTTTACTTGAAGACCGACAATAGTTGAGTTCTCCCATCATGCTTATTTCAAATTCATTCTTCATGGACTCTACAAATTCATTCATAAGATTTATGTTAGTAGCTCTAAATATAATGTCATCTACATTGATTCATACAATCAATGCATCCGACTTGTGATTTTTGATAAATAGTATTGTATGAATTTTTCTTCTGGAAAATTTTTTGTTTAATAGAAAGCTGCTAAGCCTTTTATACCAAGCTCTAAGGGCTTACTTGAGTCCATAAATAGCTTTGTTTAGTTTGAAGACATGACTGGGGAATTCATTATTTTCAAAACCTGGTGATTGTTCTACATAAATTTCTTCTTTGAGAAAACCATTTTAAAAAGCAATTTTGACATCCATTTGAAAAGTTTAAAATTTTTAAGGTGGAAAATGCCAATAGCATTCTAATGGCTTCTAGTCTAGTAACCAGGGTAAAAGTCTTATCAAAATCCATGTCTTCTTCTTGATTATATCATTTAGCTACTAACCAAGCTTTATTCATAGTTACTATTCCATCTTTATGTAGTTTGATTCTGTAAACCCACTTGGTTCCAATGATTGCTCTACTACTATGTTTACAAACCAAGTTCTAAACTTCATTTCTTGTGAATTGATCTAATCATTCTTTCATAGCTTGTACCTAAAAATCATCATTTAAAGCTCCTTTTATATTTTTTTGGCTCAGTTTGGTATAGGAAGATGAGACTACTTGTATCTCTTAGAAAGGATCTTGTTTGTACCTTATTTGAAGGTTCACTTATTGTTAGATTTTTTAGGTGTAATCTAACATATTTCCATTCTTTAGAAAGATCATAGTTAATAGGTTCATCCACAACATCCTTCTTATATTCATTTCCTCCATTCATTTCATTATTATTATTTTCAAGAGAAAACTTATTTACATCACCACAAACATTATCCATATCATTACTTGAACATATATGAGGTAATGAATCATAAAAAAATGACATGGATAAATTCTTCCACAACCAAGACTTTTTTTTTTTTTTTTATTAAAACTTTATAAGCTTTACTAGTTAGAGAATAACCTAGAAAAATACTTTCATCAATTTTAGCTAGTTGATCTTTTCCATTGTTCAATATATATCATTTAGTGTCAAAAGGATGAAAATAAGAAATGCTAGGTCTTCTTTTTTTCCAAAGCTCATAGGGGTTTTCTTAAGAATTGGTCTAATGAAGACTCTATCTCATATGTAGCATAACAACTTCAGTGCAAAAATATTTTGGTAGGTTTTTTTCACATAACATTGTTTAACCATCACAATCAAGGTTCTATTTTTCCTTTCACGTACACCGTTTTGTTGTGGTGTTCTGGGTACTAAAAAAGTATGTTCAATTCCAAATTTGCTACAAAAATAATTCATTTCATAATTTTCAAATTCTCCCCCATGACCACTGCAAGTAGTCACAACATTAAGACCTTTTTCATTTTAGACTTGTAATATCTTAAAAAAACATTTTTCGTTTTGTCTTTAGATGCTAAAAAGAAGGTCCATGTATTTCTAGTGAAGTCGTCGACAATAACTAAGGTATATTTTTTGCCTCCCAAACTTAAGGTTTGAGTAGAACCAAATAAATATATAAGCAATATTTCTAATGGCTTTGAAGTGGAAACTATATCTTTAGACTTAAGAGAAGTCTTAGTTTACTTTTCTTGTTGACATGCTTGACAAATCATCCTTTTGAAAATTTATTTTTGGTAATCCTTTAAAAAGATTCTTTTTAATAAGTTTTAAAATTATATTCATACCAGCATGTCCCAATTTTGTGTGCCATAGCCAACTATTATCATTTTGAGAGTAAAGATAAGTTTCATTTGAAGATTTGAAATGATCTAGATTTATTTTGTAAATATTTTTGTCCATACCCTTTGAAATAGGCTTCATTATTGTCAGCCTTTTAAATAGAATATTTATTAGCAAGAAATGTTACTTTGAAGCCATTATCACACAATTGGCTAACACTAAGTAAATTTTGTTTTACACCATCAACTAAGAGTATATCCTTAATGATTAAATTTTTATTTACTAGAATTTTACCTTCATCAAGAACAGTTGACTTGTGATAGTCTTTAGAGATGACACTCCCTTGAACTTTGAAGACCAAAGTTGTAAACTTGGGTGTAACTTCGGTCATGTATCTAGAGCAGCTACTATCCAAGTACCATTTGTTGTTTCCACTTAAAGATTCCTACAAAATATGGGTTATTTCTTTGGTACCCATTTGAGTTTGGATCCTTTTGGTTAAATGTAACAAAAATTTCTCTCTTAAGAACCCAAACTAGCTTACTTTTATGATTCAAATGCATGGTTCTCCCTATTGCACAATTGTGTGCTATATGACTAATTTTGCCACAATAGTTACAAGTTCTATAAGTGGCTCTCACAAATCAAGTTTTATGGGGCTTGCGACTACTTTCTTTATCATAGCCAATTCCATATTTGTTCGAATCACACCTTTGACTTCCAAGAAGTTTTTTCAAGTTCTTTTTCCCTTTGGTGAACTTGGCTACGGTTGTCTTTGAATCATCTAAGATAGCTTTTAATATATATTTTCATTTCTTAGTGCATCTAGTTCTTTTAAACATGTATTATCACAGTTATTGATATCATCACCTTTCAAAGTCTTATTTTCTATTTCTGATAAATCTACTTCGATTTTCAGCATTTTTCCTCTTTTAACTTGTTATTTTCAAGTTTCAAGTAATTATTTTCCTCATTTGAGTTTTCATTTTCATCCTTCAACTTGTAATATGCCCTTTTAAACACATCTATCTCATTTCTTACATTTGACATCATTTATATGGACACTTGATTTTTCTTTTTTAATTTCACTACTTCTTTACATAGGTCATTACACATGGTCGCTAATTCATCATAAGAAGGAGAGGATGGAGAACTTACCTCATCATTTAATGCCATAAAGCACACATTTTCATCCGAGTCACTTGAGTTTTCATCACTCTAAGTGGCAATGAAGGCTTCGTCCCTAGATTCCTTAGATGCTTTCTTAAGCATTGGACAGTATTATTGGATATGTCCCGGCTTGTGACATTTGAAGCAAGTTAGTACATCCTTCTTTTCCTTTTTGTATCTTGAGGAGCTACTATCATCATCTTTTCTTTTAATCTTGTTGTTGAATTTCATTAGCTTCTTGAACTTTTTGGCCATTAAAACAAGCTCACCATCATCATCACCATCTTCATCACTAGAGTCATGATTTGTGGTTTTAATACGATGGCCTTCTTGCTTGATTCCTTTTCTTGCTTCTTAATTTGCTCATGTGTCTTGAGTTCTCCAAGAAGTTCCTCTTTGCTTCTAGCACTTAAGTTGTCACGCCCTAAAGGTGCCATAAACGCGACAATCCGCCACACTCCATGAGTTTAAACATCGAGTGCAAAGCTTACGTTCAACATATAGGGAACCATACTTTGAATCGGAATAGCATAAGGAGGCATGCATATCAATAAGAAGGTAAATCATAACAGTTATAGCTAGATTAGTCTATTACATGAGCTAAGGGGCATACCCCCATCAAAATATTATGAGTTCTTAAGTCCTCATAAATCTCTTACAACAACCATTATATATATCAATTGAGGAGATTCAACTAGAAGTCTATGCCTACATCTAGGTCCCGACTTCTTCAAAAAGCTCCTTAAGTTCCAAAAGTTGTACTTGAGGAAAGTGGCTTCTCAGAGATAGCCATAAATATTCATACTGCAATAGGAAACTATAGGGGTATAAGCTTTCGAGCTTAGTGAGTTCCACTTCCAAAATTAAATGCTTAACAGCAATATATAACAAACAAGTTATTAACAACCATATGAATGCATAAACACGTGAGCATACAATACATAAGACCAATCGGAAGTCTTATGTTGAATGGATTTATGCCCTCCATTCGGGGTTAGGTGTTTCAGGCCCATACGGCCAACATTTAGAATTCTCACTTTTTATTGTGGTTGATACAAGTGCACACCCACATACATTTTTAATTTATTGTGGTTCATACAGGTGCCAACATTTAGAATTCTCTAATGAGTATTTCTATGAAGTTTGAATGAACTTATAATTTCTATTCTAACAAGTTCGTCAAAATTCGTCTAAGAGGAAATTCCAACTTAAAACGGTCATAACTTGGTCATCTTAACTCGGAATTTCACATATTATATACCGATTTCTACCTATTCGATGAGAGTTATCTATTTCTAGAATTATTTCAACAAACAAGGTCGTTTGTTTCATGAAAATTAGGATACAGAATACTATACGAATTTCTCATTCCATAATTCAACTTCTAATTTCAAACCAAACATCATACTAAAGCTTTGATAGATACTTAGCTATCATTATATCTTATGTAAGACTCTATTATATACATATATAACTCAATATCATGCATGATTTATGGGTGTTGGTAAATTCTAATTTCTCATGTACTTAAATAATGTCAAATAAGAAGTATATGACTTCACTTTCCTAACTTTGTTTCTACAAGTGCATCATGTATCTATGCAATACTTACAAGCTATTGTCATGAAGGTTATGAGATGAACTACCTATATGCATATATAGTACCAAGGATTCTTTTTGAAAAACTTTTACTTTGCAAAACTTTTGAAATTTACTAGACTTATGAAAAGTGATTTTCTTCTTGTAAAATCATACTTGCTTTTTTCAAAACTTAACCTTGATAACCTATATAGCCATCACCTTCATTATTTTAATAAAAACCTTCATTTTAGCGTTAGAAAATAGATGCTTAAATAGGTGGTCTGCTTAATTACAAATTTTACAAAATTCTAAAGAAAGAAAACATTTTTGAATCTTTTCTTAGAAACCATTCATTGTTCTAGGATTATACTTTGAAAAACCTCTCTTATCCTTGCCAAAATTAGGTCTTTATTATATGTATCTCCTAAGACTCCCATTTTTCCATAAAAATCATCATTTTGACATTTGGAAATTAGTGTTTAAATAGTGGCCATTTTAAAATTTGAATTTTAAAATTTTCATTTGAGATTATTTTCTTTGTAAAACTCATTTAGTCTTTCAAAAACCATTTCAACAAATCAAACCTACTCCTTAAGGCTTTCATTTCTTTAATAAAAATCTTGTTTTAGAGTTGAAAAATGGGTATTTACATTTCAAGCTTCCTTTATTACGAATTTAAAACTTGTTTTTGAGATTGAAACATAACTTTTGTAAATTTTTCCTTGTTTTGAAAATATTCTTTAGTAGATCTAAGCTTTACTCATCAAGATCACTCATTTATGATATCTATTCCCTAAATCCTTCATTTTTAATGTAAAATACATATTTTGAAGTTGAAAAATAGGTTTTCTAAATATGGTTCATTTTTTATCCGAATATTCAAAAATCATATTTGTTGAAACTAAAATAGTTATTGAGCTTTCTAATATTTCCCTACTATCATCAAGCTATTACAAGTCATTTATATGCATAAAACAAAAGTCTAAGGCATTTATGAACTCAAAACAACTAGATCTAGTTTTACTATACTAGTCATAAATGCATGAACACTATGATGGTTATGTGAATATGAATAGATGATGAATATATGCACAAATCATTAATAATAATAACATAACTTGATAATAAAACAAGATAATGGCAAATAACTAACTAACAATAAGTTCTATAACATTGTGATGGCAAGGATCTCATGTTCAAGTGTTTTCACATCCCTAGCTTGAAGCTCATGAGGATTTGTGTGGAATCACATGAATAACTTGTCATTACATGTTTTAAGTAATAAAGTATAAATCTATTACCTATTGGATGATTGGAACAAGAAAGCTGAAGAAAAAATATGTAGTGTGTGTGTGTATGTGTGTTTTGGTTTTGGCAAGGGAGAGGAAGTGAGAAAGAAAATTTTTGCAAGAGTTTAGTTTAGTAAAAAGTGAAAAAGTGAAGTGAAGTTGGTATAAAGGGATATGTATAGACTTGTGGATTAGGGTTTGTTGAAATAAAAGAAATTAAATAAAAAAATTATGAGAGGAAAAGGGAGGGGAGTTTGCCGGTTCTATAGGAGAGAGAGGAGGAGTTGTGTTGTGTAAGTTTCAACATTAATTAAGTAATTTAAGTAGTAAAAGTTATATTGGAAAAGTAAATTGTAAGAAAAATGATGAAATTGTAAGAGTAATGTAAGGATGTAAAAAATAGGTTATAGGTAGTTGTACTTATGAATAGTGTAGAAGAATTTAAAAAGTAGATTAGATATTTAAAGTATCGGTAATAATAAAATACGATAAAAAGATTATAACTGTAATTTTATAACCCGAAAAATTATATAACTGATATATTTGAAAATTTATGAAATTATGAGTCTAACGGTACTAATATCATATATTTAATATCTCGAGTCCCGAAACACGCTTTTCAAAGTCTGTATCCGATCGGTTCAAAATAGACCAAAAATTTCCTAATCTGATCTTTTTATGCATCATAGTATTATTACGAACCAAACTACACCCTTCACTCATATTTCGACTCCTTGGTTCAAGAATACGGGATTACCGGATCTAAACTACTAGAGTTTCTCAGGAATTTGTTGACTTAGGTTTTCTGGTTGACTTTTCATTGGGTTTGAACTTGATATTACCCTAAAAATTAGGGCATACATAAGTTCATGCTTCTTCAATAGCAATTCTCTAAGCCTCCCAATCCGTAGGTAGGGATTGAGCAATTTAGAGTTGATTTTCACATTAGTATACTTAAAGGATTTATGATGTTGATGAATCTATCATGCATTTCATCTATTGATTCATTTGGAAGCATTTTGAAAATTTCAAATTGTCTACATAGAGGACTTATTTTTATGTCTCTTACTCTTGAAGTTCCTTCATAAATCTTTTCTAATTCATCGCATATATTCTTAGCAGATTTACACATACAAATTCTATTGAAATCACTTTCATTTAACCACAATGCAATATGTTTATAGTTATTTCATTTAGATCTTATCTTTTCCAATCTTCTTCATTGTAATCTCTTTCTTCTTTTCCTTCAATGTTAAAGGTCCATTTTCTATTGCATTATATTAATTATTTTGTGCTTTTAAGAAGATTTGCATTCTACACTTCCAATAGGGATAGTTTCCCCCACTTAGAAATGGTGGCCTATTAATAGCTTGTCCTTCTAGAAACTCTAGTACATCTAATGTCATGGTCTTTACTCTATATACGATTAAGAACAAGAAAATAGAGATAGAGCTCTGATACCAAATGAAAATGCACTAGAAAATACTCGAAGGAGGGGGGAGGGGCGTTAATTGAGTATTTGACCTAAAATGGTCATTGAATGATTTTCGATGCAATTGATAGATTAAATTTTGATGACAGTGAGTATAGCAATAATGAAGTATAAGAAGGAAAATAAAAGAGATAGAGAAAGTGAAATCAAGCTCGGATATAACTAGGAGTTTGAACTGCTTCCTAATCTCTACGATCATATAGATTGTCTCCAGCTGAGGACTTCACACACTTTATTGATTTCAAACATAAAAGCTTAAAAAGAATCGTACATGAATTACAATACTCAAGAAATAAATAGTTTCCTCTCTTTTATAGTGCTCTCTTATAAATCATAAATATAAGAGTAGAGCACTAATTTGATTTTCTCTCTCTTCACAAAAGTTTACAAAATAATGAAAAAGAGTACAAGAATTATGAGAGGATTTTTGGTTTGTTTATTTGCAAATGAAAGCTCTTGAAAACTTCTTTGAATTTATCAAGGAATGAGTATTTATAGTCTTCAAAAGTTCAAAAGTCCATTAGAGTTAACGACTAACAAGCATCAAACATTAAATACTTGCAACGGTCACTTTTGCCCCATCGGCTCGCCAGTATAATATTTTATCGGCTTGTCGATCTAATATAAGCATTTTGTTTGAACTTGTCACACCCTTAGAATTGAAGAAGCACGCCTTAGATTGCCTACTCGATCAAGGCTATGTGGCTTTGTCACTTTGTACCGACTCGCCAATCCTTATCCTGTAAGAACATACACTAATACATGTTGTCATGCCTCGGAGGGTACCCTAAACGTGGCAGGCCGCTGCACATAATATTAAAGCTAATGAATGACAACCTTAGTCATGCAGGAGCTTCGATATCACATGCAAGGCATGCTTCCAAGATAGTAGGAGACTCATAGAGGTATTATGTTTAAGCAGATAATAAAAGCATGGAAGAACTTATATAGCTAAACATGTAATTCATTTGAATAAAAGTCTCTTACAACTTCGGGGCATTTCTCTCTATTATCTTCAAATAAATATACATCTTAGAATCAACATAACACTAATCATATAAGTCGTTACATATAAAGAACCTTACAAAATTATTTCGTCTTATGTTTTTATTTCCTTCATAGAAGCTTAACATCCTTCCATGCTTCTTTAATGTCATGATCCTCAATTTAAGCCACGGTTATACCTGTTTCACAAAATCTATAGGAGTATAGCTACAACTAGCTTAGTGAGATATTCCTTTTCATTCGCACCATGTTTCAAACAATTTCATTTAAATTTTCACACATATGCTATGTGTACAATGCAACAATCACGTGATTACGCAAATATATATATATAGTTATCCGGAAATCATATATAGAACGGATTTACCTCTCCGTATCGAAGGTTAGGGAATCGGTGCTGAAGATCCTCGATCTCCTACTGCTAGTCCCCAGGTTCTTACCCAAACATTTGGTTGGCTCAGGTTCGAACCTAGAGTTGCATTCCCTAGGCGATTTGGATTCTTTAGGAAGGAACATGGCCCGTGTCCAGAACGCATAGGAGTAGCAGCCTTCCGAAAGTGATATGACTCGATGGATGCTATGCGTGAGCATTTTATTTTTCTTATGCCAAACCTTATTAAGGTTTATTAGGGGCGATCATCAATTTAGCAAATAATAAGCAGTCATACAAGTAAGTAAACTTAAACAAGCAGTTTGAAGTTGCGATATTCTTAATTCTCATTTCACGCATAAACACAGAATCACATATATATATATATATATATATATAAACATATCCCCAAATTCCCTGTATACATCCATTCTTATCTTTTCTTCGTATGCTCATGCCACTATTTTACAAGCACAAGCAAGGTAACAATATTAGGAGGAATAACTCACTCGTCAATTTCGCGATCTTCTTAGTCGTAGTAATCCTCGGGTAGGGTATTCTCGTATCCTTCGTCACCTAGATAAAAGAAATACCTGAGATGAGTATTTCATAGAAATTCTACTTAAACTTTCTAATTGTATTTCACTATATTTCAAATTCGTATAGAATGAAATTCCAATTTAAAATGGCCATAACTTGCACATTTTAACTCTGAATTTCGCATATAATATATCGTTTTCTACCTATTGAAAAGATCTATCCATTTCTAAGGTTATCTTTGTCATAAAAGGTTATTTGGGTTCTAAAAATTGGGTACAGATTTAAAACGAATATTTCTAGATTTTTGCAAAAACCATTTTCTAACTCAACTTCATTCAAAAATCTTTAGTAAATATATTTATATATATATAATTGATAATTTCTTTGAGTAGTACAAGCTCACTTTATATGCAAAATTCCTAATGGTGGTGTCTCAACAATTTATTTCGTACAACAATTCATTTTGAGTTATTAAAACTTTAACTTTGACAATTTCTTTTCAAGTCTTTTAAAGAAACTTTATATTTTCATACGTTATTATAAATGAGTATATTCTTATTTTATTTTCTTCATTCTTTTTCCAAAAACAAGTAAATTTTACTTTAACCTTAGTCTTGCATAAATTTTACTTCTAATGATAAAAAATCAAATTTATCAAAAGTGTATTAAGTTGCTGAAAACCATTTTATGAATTTGTATTTAGAATGGTTTTAGAAATTGAGTCTTGTCTTCTTATATTTATTATTTAGAATATAAGTTTTTGTTTTCTAAAACTTGTTCTTTTATTTCTTTTGAAAAGATTCCTCTCTATTGATAAAATCCTTTGTTTTTAATCTTATCCTATTCATATTCTTTGAAAATAAGTTTTCTTCTTTAGAAGCTTGAAAATCATTATTTTCCTAAGTAGGTTTATAATTTTATGGGTTGAATTCATCTTTGAAAACTAGTTTGTTTCTTAGTTTTGTTATGGAGTTAAAAAGAGTTTATTCTTAAGCTTTTATGAAAAACTTTGAATATTAACAAATTATTTTACTAAAACTTAGGTTGCCATAATGTACCAAGAAAGTATTCCTTTCTTATGTTTCTTTGGTAAAGTTATCTTTTTTTTTTTTTGAGAAAAACTTGAGAAAACTTATATTACTTTATTTTTATGTTGTTGATAATAACTTCATTATTTTGTGACAAATCACATAATAGAAAATTTGGTTTTTAAGTTCCTTTAATAAAGTAAAATTCTACTTTTTAAATTAGTTGAGACAATATCATTATATAGATGCAAGTATTATGAGCATGTAATATAATAAGAACATAAGAAAATACTAGAAAGAAATAATAATAAGCAAAATAATAAAAATATCAAGTATTGGGAACCTTAGCTTCATCAAGGTATCCTGGTCAAGTATTGGGAGCCTTAGCTTCATCAAGGCATCCTGGGACTAAAAATGGACTAGTCCCAAAAGATTAAAGAAAATAAATAAAAGGTTGTTTTGACTTAATATGGACAAGTCTAAGACTAGAAAGACCAGTCTTAAGGAAATAGCATGAAATAAATAAATTGCAAAGTATGAAATTAAATAAATAACAAGTGAGTTTATATGCTCTAAAGATTATATATAATTACATAAATATATTTAGTTAGATATGAATAATAAAATCAACATAACAACATAATAAAATAGGAAGTTCATGTGCAAGAACAAAACATGAACATGTTGTTGTTTTTATGAAGAATTGGTTATGTGGTATGAAGATGGTAGATGAAAGGGGTATTATGTGAGTAGTGATATGTGGTAAAAAGTTTGTGTATAAGGAATGAGTTATATGAAGAATTGGTTTAAGAGAGTTTTGGTAGAGATAACTCTTGAAGAGAGGATTTGTGGAGAGATTTTGAGAGAGTTTTGGTAGTGAAATGAATTGTGTGAAAGAATGAAGGAGGAAGGGGGTATTTATAGAATTTTGGAGTGAAAATTAAATGTAATTAAATTAATTGAAAAAGAAAATAAATGGGAAGGGAGGAGAGAGAGTGGTGGATGGGAGTAGGGAGAAGGAGAGAGAAAATTTGATTAAAAATTAATTTTAGAAGAAAAGTGTAAGAGAAGTTTGATAATATGTGGTGTACAATTTTTATGGGAAAAGAACATTGTAAGAAATAAGTATGTAGGTGCAAGAATAGGTAATAAGAAAAAGTAGAGATAGAGGAATAGTATTGAATAGTAGAAAAGTACTATGAATAGTAAACTAGACAATTAAAGTACCGGTAGCAATAAAAATACGCGTAATAATGCGATATCTATAATTTTTAGTTACCGAAAAATTCTAAAACTGATATTTTTGCAATCCTTGTATTTTTACGAGTCTATTGGTATTAACGGAATATTTTTTCCATCAGGTGTATGAGGCACGTTTTTTGAAAACTGATCCCGTTGTGTGTTTAGGAATCGGATAGGTAATTTGATTGATATACGTATGTTGATTCAACCGATAATTGGATTTTCTATTTTGTTTTTTAAGGTTCTCTTTTTCTCAGATTAAGAAATCTCGTGTTCGATTTTATCTAGAATTAAGTTTTAACTTGGTTTGATATTTCAAGGTTTTGATTCCGATGTTTGACTCTTAGGATTATTTTTTAAGAATTATGAAATTTTCAGGGGTTTACATAAACCCCATATACATAAGACCCTAAAGTCTTGGAGCAAATAGATGATGTGGCTTATAGATTAGTGTTACGGCCTAATTTAAATAGAAGGTAGCCTTGGAACCATTGGAAATACAGTGAATCTCACTACAATTGAATATCTAATCAAGATTGTTGATACAAAAGAACAGATTTTGAGAAGATGTGTGATCAGGTATGTGAAGGTGCTATAGATGAATCAAACAGAGCAAGAAGCTACTTAGGAACTAGAGGAGGAGATAAAGACAAAGTATCCCGAGTTTTTTGATGATTGAGGTAATTTTTTAGGATGAAAAGTTCTTCTAGGAGGGAACATATGTAATATAAAATAAATCATAATGAAGGGAAAGGATGTCATATGTTGTTAAATACGAGGGAAAATTAGTCCACCTAAATATAATAAAATACGTCTTTTTCTTCCTCACCTAAAACATACATTTCCTCTTTGAACAATTTCATAAAAAGACAAACCCTAAAACCTCACACAAGCTTGTATCTTGCTCTAAAGAACCCCATAGGCCAATACAAGTAAGTTTTCGTTTTTTTTATCCTTTTCTGATTTGAAGAAGTTGTCTTTTATGAATTTGTGTCATTGTATTTAAGGTTTTTTGTTTTTTGGTGAGAGATTTGAAAAACCCTAAGTCAATTTATTGGTGGTTGTGGTTGTTGATTGCAAAAGAAAAAGGAAAATTCAGGTATCACGCTTATACAACACTTTTATATGTGAAAAGATGTTTTCTTTTATGAGTTTGCATAGTTTAAGATTAAGAAAAAGTTTTCTCTTCGAGTTTCACGTTTTGGATCGAACAAAAGTACGTACAGGATTCATGGCCCTAGGTATGATGAATCCAAGCCAATAACAGCCATGATGAAGGCCATGATGGCTGTCACCACCCCATCATGATCATGATGGATGCCGCAAAGGAGGTCATGCCCCTTATAGTGGGCATGACAAAAGTGTATCATGTTTTCTTTCCTTCTCGAAGCTATCATGTCTTCTACCATGGGCATGACCAACAGAGGGATTGTGTAACCTTCTTTTAAACTTTGTTTTGATCTTTCTAAACACCTTAATCCTTAATTTAATATATGTACTCCTAAATCTAAGTAGTAAGACCTATCTATACCTATAGTAGTTGTTGCTCCTAATAGTTTAGGAGACTAAATGACCTTAGAAGTATGTTTTCTTGTTTAAATGAAGTTTTGTGTTAGTGTTTGGTTGTGAGTAGGTGTTTCTGGTGACGTTGAGTTATCTATTCCAAATGTTGTTTCAGTATGTCCTTATCTTGGTTGTTGTATGTGCATGTAGGCTTAGAAATCATAAATGAAATTATTGCTATTTGGATTTGAATTGGTTGTTGCTTATGTTTGGCTAGATTTAGTGGATCGGGAATACCGATGTTACTAGGATGTCATCCTGATGATTTGTATGTAGCATTGTCCTAAGTGGAGTTGTATACAAAGATGATTCAATTAGTTTAGGAGTGGTATAAGTATGGTACTCAGGATATGTGGGGAATACCTAACACCACTATATATATATATAAGTATCTATGTATATATATATTTTTTCATGGAGTCATGAGTTATTCCGAGTTTAGAACTAGTTGTAAATGGTTCAAAATAGTGTTGGTGGTTTGGCTAATTAAAAGACAATAAATTATGATAGTTGTATATGTTACATATTGTGTGTGGATTTGCATGATGATTGCTCATGCACATGTGGTTGTGGTTCAGTGTACTGAGCTCTGCACTCACTCTTTTTTTTTTTTTTTTTTTCAGAGTCAGATGAAGAACTAATGTTCAATCTATCAGGTTATGATGTGTAAGTAGATTATGGGGGCGACAATAGTGGAGCCGATTTTCATCTGATTTTTAGAATAGAAGAAGTTTAAAATAGTTAAAGTCAAAGACCTAATGAAGTTTTAATTAGTTTTATGATTCTTGAAGTTATAAGACATTTCATTTGATGTTTTAAGTTGGATTGTAAGTTGGCGCTTGATTTAAGCCAACTAATTTGTCTAGAAGTTTTCATTAATGACTTTAATGTTTTAGAAGTTGTTCCATTAAATGTGAAACTTCGAACTTATTTTGTTTTAAATGTGGTTTAGTGGAATCCGAGCCTTAGCATGTCCATCTCTAGTGAAACACTTGGCGGGTTGATAGCGCACCCAAAATTTAGGCATTACACAACCAATAAGGTAGCTCTTTTATAATACTTATGTAATTGTGCTATGCATTTTCTCATCAAGATTTGATTTGATTCTTCCAGTTCAAAAAACTTTACATACTTCCTCATTTGTATAGATAATTCCTAGAACATCTTAAATTTTCTTTAAATATTACTGTTCATCATATTATAGAATAGTAATTCCTCCAAATTGTTTAATCTTTTTATGGTATATTGGATAGGGCGCAAAAAAAAAAAAAAAAAAACCATGATTAAATTCTTTAACTACTCAAAATCCAAACACCCTTTCCATCGTTTTTCAAAGAGCTAAACAACATAAAGCTTATAGCTATGGTGCTTACATGAAAATCTTTGCATCTCTCTTCCCTCTAAAAGTCATTTTGACCATGACCAAATCTTTTCTTCATTGGTCAAGACTTTGTTGCTCCATTTTTTGAAGAAAGCTTCATGGTTTAAAAGCTCTTGAGATGGCTTAAAATAAACCCTTCTTCTAATGTCTTTATTTAGGGAAGTGATGGCCCATTTACTCTTATGGATTAGCCCAAATGCCTCCTAAATCTATTCTCTAAGGTTTCTAGCTAGCAATGCTCAAATCCTCTTAAATGTAGATTGTCATGAAGTCTTAGCTTTGATATTAGGATGGGTAGGTAGTAAAATTAGGTAATGGTCTCATTGATGACTAGTTAGGTATAAACTTTGATTTATGACTAAATATTTATCTATTCCCGCTTAGCTCATGCCTTGCCAATATTTGTTTTGGTAAAATCCAACAATTTTTCAATTTTATTTGCCCAAGTGTATAAAGACTTAATGAGGCATAAAATTTGACATACCATATATATCAATGAACTCTTGGTATGCTTAGGCACAAGTTTGTATAACATCCCTACCTTTACTTTATTAGCAAAACTTAACTGAAGTCTTCAATAATAATCTAGAGACCGCAAATAATTTATACAAAATATACCATATAAATTGATCATTAGCATATAAAGATAAAATATTAGCAAAATTTTAATATATGATTAATTATTTAAAAAATTATTTATTATAACTACTATTGATCTAGTTAATAATAGTATTAATTACCACTTTTCCAAATATATGATATGTTAGTATGAATAAATCTTTTTTCTCATTCTCATATATAATCCATTTATTTTCATTTCTAGAGGATCTGTTTGGATTGTTTAAATCTGTATCTGTAAAGTTATGAAATCACTTATTTTATTTTATAGATGACACTTGGAAAATATGTAGCTCTTATCTAGTTAGTTAGTTATTTCTAGTTTATATAAATAGTAGTAGCTAAGTTCTTTTTTTTTTTTTAACAAACTTTTCTTCCTTATGAACACAAAGCTCTCTTTTATGGAAATCGGTTTATTCCTATTCATCCTTCATCTTTGTTGATTTATGGAGATTATTAAAGAAGATTAGTTGTAAGTTTTCTATCATGGTATCAAAGCTTCTAGTAACATTCCTCACCTAATATATTTTGTTTGTCAATTTTTATTTTTGTACGTAAGTGGCACAAGTTATGAACAAAGATCCATTATTTATCTCTAGATTAGATAATCCAGGGATGATAATTGGCAATATAATATTTAATGGGTCAAATTTTATGGCATGAAATAGATGTACTTGAATGGAATTTAGAGCTAAGATGAAATTAAGGTTTATTGACAGCACAATTGCGAAACTTGGAGAAAATACAAATGATTTTGTTAAATGGACTACATGTGATTACATGGTAAGATGTTGGTTGCTAAATTCTTGGCTAGTGAGATTTCTCAAAATTTCTTGTATGCCTAATATGCCTTTGAGTTATGGAAAGAGATTTGTGATCAATATGATCAAACAAATGGACCTTTGATTTTTCAATTGCAACATGAATTACTTAATATCAAACGAGGAAATCAAAGTGTTATAGCATATTATAATAGACTTAAAAGGTGTTAGGAGTAATTGCAATCTTTAAATCCATATCATACTTATAGTTGTGGAAGATTGAATTATTGCACTTGTGATTTGAAGAATACATTACTTGATTTTGAGGCTCAAGGCAAGCTTATGCAATTTCTCATAGGTTAATCTAATGTGTATGAGTCATTTCAATGACATACTTTGTCTTTTGATCGTTTACCACCCATTAGCCTTGCTTTTTACTTGGTAGCATAAGTCGAAAAATAAAAAGAAGTCTCACATTTACTTACTACTAATAGTAATGCCTTTGTTTTTGCTACAAGTCATGATGTTCAACTTTACAGCAAGTGAATAGAAAGGATATGAAGAAAGGGAGACAATTTTGCAAACATTGCAAATTAAATGGTCACAAGATTGACAATTGTTTTGAATTAATCGGCTATTCGGATTAGTACAAAGAAAAAAGGAACACAAGAAGATTTTCTTAATCATGCTACTAGTAATTATGCTTTTGGGTAAGATGTTCGTGTGATAGATAGTACTCCACTTGATCAGTCTGATGATGATAAGAATCTCAGTCCATAGCTGGTACAATTAGTTTGTAAGGAGTTGATGAAGATGATGCATCATAACCAACCAATAAACAACAGAGGTTATGAACTAGAAATTAATGTTCCATGTGTAGGTACTTCTTTCATTCACTTATCTATTTTGAATATGCTGATAATTCTTAGATTATAGATATAGGTGTTAGTGATCACATTACACCATATATGCATCTTTTTAACACCAAAACTTACCTTAAAAATCCTACCATTATTCATTTACTAGATGGATCATGCAAGACCGTACACATGATGGGTACTATCACATGTTCACCCAAAATATGCCTTCAACATGTCCTTTACATACCAGACTTGAAACATAACCTCCTATTTGCGGTCTTTAACAACCATTCTTGCTATTTTTAGGACCTAAGAAATCATGAAAAGGTTGCAATTGTTGAAGCATCTTGTGGTTTGTATGTCTTAAACTGAAGTCACTTAGGAGGTTCGAATTTTCTTTGAATGAGTCTTAATTATTTCTTTGAATAAGTCTCAATTATCTTAGACTATGTCAAATACAGTTTCGAATGCTTCTAGTATTGACCTTTAGTTGTTACACGCCATCTAAATTGAAACATCTGTCTTCTTGTACTTGGTTTGATAAGGGAATTCCTCTTCCTAAAAGTGAAAAAATGTCTAATGTTGCTTTCAATTTAATCCATATGGATTTATGGGGGCCTTACCATATTGTTGTGGGAATAGGAGAACATTACTTTGTTACTTTGGTAGATGATTTTTCAAGAGGTACTTGGATATATTTGTTGAAGTTTAAGTCACAAGTGTATAGAGCCTTCGAAAATTTCATGGCATATGTCAAAAATCATTTTCATACATGTCTTAAGTGTATCCAACATAATAATGAGATAGAATCTTTGGCAAAGGAATGCCATGTATTATTTTCAACATTAGTAATTGTTTATATGGACAACATCTTATACTCCTCAATAAAATGGTCTAGTTGAATGGAACCATCAACATTTAATTGAAACTTCAAGAGCCTTCATGTTGCATTTGGTTTACCTAAATGTTTTCAGGGAGATTATGTTTTGGTAGCTACTTATTTGATAAATCGTATGCCAATGTTGGTGCTAAAATGGAAGACACCTTATGAATTGTTGTTCGATAAAATTTAGATTATGATCATTTGTGTGTGCTTGGATGCCTTGTTTTGCTGAGGATGTGATTCCTCACAAAGATAAATTTGATCTAAAGGTTCCAAATGTGTTTTTTTAGGGTATTCAACAGGCAAAAGGGCTATAATGTGTATGATTTGAGATTGAAGAAGTGCTTTGTTAGCAGGGATGTTAAATTCTTTGAACATATTTTTCCCTTCAAAGTTGCAACATGTCTTTTCTTTCTTGTATTTTGGTTGTCCTTCTACTCCTTTCTCTCCTTATGTTTCTTTTGATTCTTTATATTTTGATGTCACAATATGATAATTCTTCTAGTTCTTATACACATGTTCCAGAGTCTATTACACACATCAATTCGGATAGTTCCTTCCTTAATTCTTTGGTTTCGTAACATGATAATTCTAGTCTTATTATTCCTCCTTCTATATCATTGAGACATTCTACTAGAATTACAAAGACTCCTCAATGGCTTCAAAACTATGTGCATACTATTCAAATGCTTTTGCTTTTTCTCTTTCTGTTTGTGCAAATCCATCTAAACAACCGCTTATTAAATGCCCTTATTTTCTTCTTCTTGTTTAACCACTTATTTATCTGATTATGTGACATAACTAGCTAATTTTTCTTAACTAAAAAACCATCATCCTATATTCAAGCTTCAAAAGACGAATGTTGGATAGCTACTATGCAAACTGAACTTGATGCACTAAAACGTAATGATACTTGGGAATTAACTAGTTTACCTAAAGGTAAATGTGCTATTGGTTATGAACGGGTGTATAAAGTCAAATATAAGGCTGATGGATGTGCTGAGATTTATAAAGCTCATTTGGTAGCTAAAGGCTACCCTCAAGTTGAAGGGGAAGACTATCATAGCACCTTTTTACCCGTGGCACATGTGACTACAGTAAGGATATTATTAGCTATTGTTTTTGTTATGGGTTGGCCACTTTTTCAGGTGGACATTAATTGTGTGTTTTTGTATGGTTTTTTAGATGAGGAAATCTATGCGATTCCTCCTCAAGGCTGTCATAAATCGTAACCTGGTCAAGTGTGTTGTTTGTTGAAGTCTTTACATGGTCTTAAACAAGCGTCTAGGCAATGAATTTAGAAAGCTCTAAGTTTTACCAACTCATGACTTTCTTCAATCTCTACATGATCCTTCTCTCTTTACTTATGCTGTTAATGATGATTTTCTTGTTATTTTTGTCATGACCCAAGGGGTACCCTAAGCATAACAGTCCGCCGTACACAATATTAAAGCCTAGGAATGACTTCCTTAGTCATGCAAAAGCTTTCACATCATGTACGAAGCGTACAACACATTAGAGGGAATGCATCGAAATAATGTAATTTACTTTGATAACAATTAAATAACAAGGCAAGAGGAATACTTAATATTAACATAAATAAGGTCAATTACAATTAGGGTATATCCCTTTAATGTCTTCAAGACTACAGAATTACATTTCCTATAAATCTCTAAAATATAAATATACTGTATATAACTCATAAAGAAATTACATGAAAGTAAATCCATCCTATGTTTCCACTCCTTCCACATAAGCTCAAGGATTTGCCATCGATTTCCTTAATATTCTGATCCTCGAATGTAATCACAAACATACATGTTTCAACAAAGCCTGTGGGGATGTAAGCTCACAACGAGCTTAGTGAGATATTCTATTTTATTTGCTGCGTGATTCAAACAAGTTTATTAATTTTCATGCATGTGCTATGCATGACATGCAACAATCACAAGATTACACAAATACATATAGTTATTGGAAACCATATATAGAATGGATTTACCCCTCCGTATCGAGGGTTAGAGAAGGTATTTGAAGGTCTTCGCGATCTTTTGTTGCTAGTCCCTCAGCGCACCCTACCCTCAGCGATCAATCGCCACAGCTCATCCTTGGACTGTATCCCGATACACCTTAATTTCCTAAGAATGAGTATGGCTGTGGGCTATCTTGGCCTCAGACCTTCCAATTCTTCACATAGGCATAGCAGCTTTTGCTATGTAACTCAACATATGCAATACATGTTCATTTAATTTATATCGAAGCCGAGCATGATTAAGGTATACTTTAAAGGCAATCAAACAAACATCATACACACATAAGCAACATGTAATATTAATGATATACTTAAACAATCTTTTGTGGGTTCCGATATACTTAGCATTCATTGTCATACATACCTAAGAGTATATACACATAAACCCATGCTCCATACATGTTCATTTTTATGTTGTATCTATAGATCTAGTGCAACTATCCACAAGTACAAGTAAGGTAACGCAATTAAGAGGGAAAACTCACTCATCCATTTTGCAATCTTCTTAGTCATAGTAATCCTTAGGAAGGAAAATCTCGTATTCTTCGTCACCTAGACAAAGAAATACTTAGGATGAGTATTTCATAGAAGTTCTACTTAAACTTTCTAATTCCATCTTGTTATTTTCGTCAAAATTTGGATTATGTGAAATCCAACTTAAAATTGCTATAACTTGCTCATTTTAACTTGAATTTGCATATAAGATGTCATTTTCTACCTACTCGAAGGATCTAATATTTTTGAGGTTATTTTTAATATTTGAGGTCACTTGGGTTTGAAAATAGGTCGGTCCAGCTCTAGCACAATACTTTAGCCTCAATTTGAATTTTTCTCAATTCTATTTCATCCAAAAATTCCATACAAACACATAAATATAGATATAGTTTGAAAATCCTTTTTAATATATAGATAGGCTCATATTATATGTATGATTTAGTGATGTTGTCTTAAAAATTAAATTTATCAACAATCTTTGTAAAAGATAGAGTTTAGAGAAAAGTTACTCCTTGACTTGTGATTAAATTTGCTAGCTTGTAAATATGTGACTCAATCAATAAGGAAATCATGATTCACTATATTTTGAAGTCCAAAATGTCTCATATTTGAAAAGAATTCTATTTAATAATTTATTTTATAAGACACGTTTTACTGTTGGTGGTACGAAACTCTAAATATATTTCCTTATAGAAATTTTCTAAGTTGATTCATAATTGAAACTCTAAATTCTTAGATTTTGTAAATATGAAACTCATTATAGAAAAATCATGGTTTTATTTTTATTTTGAGTTTTTGAATATTTCATCCTTATATTAAACTTCTTTTAGCTAATTATTTTCCAAAACATGAAACTTCGTATGGTTGTGAGGAAAATCATTCTAAGTTTTATATAAAAACGTTTTAAGTTTTAGCTTATAAGGAAAATTCAAGGAATAGTTTGTTTTGAATTTTTATTCTCATAATAACTCTTTTCTAAATCCATAATTTTTCAATACATGGACCTTTGTTGGAAAAATCCTTCGTTTATTACAAGTGAGTGTTTAATTATTATAACTATTATTTGTATTGCCTTAATTTCTTGAAAGAAATGGAATTTTGCTTCTTAAAACTTTGTTCCTTATGTTGTATACCGATTTATTTCAAGTGGGTTTTCAACTAGTGAGTTGATTTTAAACTTAACTTAGAATAGGGATGCAACCGGGCAGGTCATTATAAGGCACTCGACCCATCAACCCGCTAAAAACCCAATATGGTCTGAACCTATAGGGTTTCGGGTCAAGTATATAAACCCAATAAAGACCTAACCAGACTCGATAAAATAAAAAAATTTAAAAGGATCAACAGTAATACACATATACACACACGGTCCTTCCTCAACCCTAGCCCCATTTCATATATAAATTCATAGAATACACATATAATACTCCATAAAATTTTAAAAAAGTTTACCTATGCTATCATGCTCATCCATTGATCGACTTTAATTATTTTTTAAATTGATGGGATAAAATTGTTGAGCATTTTAAATATTATATCTACCACTGAAACTTATCTTTAAAATCCACGCACTTAGTTTTTGTGTGCTTTAAAATTCGATGATTAAAAAGCTTTCATAATATTATATATATATATATATACATATATTGAATTTTAATTATTTCATATCCTGGTACGGAAACCTGCAATTTGGATGAATTCTTATACCTTTAGCTTGTTATAATTATTTTGAAAATGGTGGTAGCTAGGAAATGTAATCTATAAAATTAAAAATCATGCTATTATAAGAAAAATTATCTAAAGAAAAAAGTTGGTACATTTATTTTCAATGTAAATTTAAAAAAAAAAAAAAAGCAACACTTATATTTCAGGTCGAGTCAAGTCGGAATTGGGTTCATCATTATCGGGTCGGGTCGGGTTTTGGGACACTTATACCTAATCGGGTTGGGTTCAAGTTTTGCATAACCCATCCCAAACTCGCATCGGTTGCATCTCTAACTTAGAAAAATTGTTTGACTCTTAGTGTTTGTTAAAGTATTGGTGATAATTTTATAAATAAGTTTTTAAGAAAATTTTACATAACAAAAAATTACCAACATTAAATTTTGAAACAATAATTTTATCTTATTGGTTTGACAAAGAAAGTGTGTAATGGAGTTACTTAGTTAAATCTAGCATAATAATGTCACTAAAAATTTATGATGGACTTGTCTAACTTTTGAAAAAGGATTTGTTGAAACAAAACTCTAAGTCATTGACAAAAAATCTTTTCTAAGTGACAAAAATTTATTTTTAAAGAGAGTTTAGCCTTATTTTCTTTATTAAAGAAAGAACTCATCTTTATTTTTATTAAGACAACAACAATTTGACCATGCATGAATATGAACTTGTAGTTAACCACCATGAATAAAAATAATTCATATAAATGATAAAAGACTTAGAAATTAAATAAGCACATAATAAAAGTCAAATATTGGAAAGTCTTAACTTGTATCAAGACTTCCCGGACTTAGACATGGGCAAGTCCTTTAAGAAAATAAGAAAACAAATAAGAAAATCATGGGAGTCTTAGATTTATTTCAAGGCTCTCCCGACTTAGATTATAGACAAGTCCAAAAAGGAAGAAGAAAAATTGTTTTGACTTGATGAGAACAAGTCTAAGACTAGAAAGACTTGTCTTAATAAAATTACATGAAATAAATAAATAAATTGCAAGAAATATATAAGAGCATAATTAAATATAAGTTATGTTAGTGAGCCTATAGGCTCTAAGAATGTATATATATATATATATATAACACACACATAACTATATTTAGTAATATACATAAGTTAGATTGGAAGCAATAAATAAAGCATAATATAATATCAACATAACAAAAAAAAATTTTGCATGAACATGAAAAGAACAAAACATGAACATATTGTTGCTTCCATAACACCCATGGATTTAGAAAACATACACTATGGTTATGTTAAGTTGCATGACATGAAGATAAATGTAGGAATCTTTACCTAAAATTATTTATTGGTTAAAGAAGAAATGAAGTTTTGGTAGTAATATGTGATTTGTAGTTTTATGAAAGAAGAGAGAGAGAGAGCTGGGAAGAGAATTTTGGAGAGAAAAATTAAAGAGAGAAGTTGAGAAATGATTTTGGTAGAGTTTTGTTATCATAAAGAAAAGTATGTAAGAAGTGAAAAAGGGAATGGGTATTTATAGATAAATGTGGAGGGAATTATGAGTTAATTAAATAAATGAAAAAAAAAATTGAGGGAAGAGAGAGAGAATTTAGAAGGCAACGGGAGGGGGAGAGAGAAGATGGGATAAAAAATTAAATTTAGTAATATTGAAAAAGTAAATGTAAGAAATAGGTTTATAGGTTGTAAGAAGTAGGTAATAAGAAAAAGTAGAGATAGTTGAATAGTAATGAATAGTAGAAATAGTATAATGAATAGTAAACAAGATAAATAAATTATCGGAAGTAAGAAGAATGCGCGTAAGTATTCTATATTTGATATTTTTAGTCACCAAAAAATTTTAAAACTGGTATTTTTGAAACCCTTTATATTATTACAAGTTTAACTGTGTTATCAGAATATTTTTTTCATTCGGTGCACAGGGTACGGTTTTCTAAATCCGATCCCGTTTGAGTCCAAAATGAACTAAATTTTGACGAATATGATATTTTTAATCTTCACTATATTATTACGGACTATAATCTATGATTAATTCAATTTTATTGCTCTTGGGCTAAGAGCGTGGGATTGCGAAATCTAGTCTGACTAGGGCTTATTGTTGGCTTAGTTGACTTTTAGGGATTCAGATTTAATTCTAGCCATAAAATTTACTCGCAAGATTATGAAATTTTAGGATTTATTACTGTTTTATATTTTTGGTTCAAAATTTAAGTCTTTACTTTATTTTTAGGATTTATTTAGTTTTTAACACTTCTCGGGATTGTTTTGTTGAGTTTAGGGTTATGGGTTGACTCTGATTGACTTTTGATAGTAGTTGAAATTTTTTATTCTAAAATTTACTAAAGGGTTTAAGGTTTTAGTGTTTGGTTGTTGAGTATTATTTGGATATATCATCTCGATTTACGTGTTAGAGATCAAATAGAGGAATTGTTTCACGTACGAATTTTGAATCAAATGATTATTGGATTTTCCATTTTGTTTTTTTTTTTTTTAAGGTCCTCTCTTTCTTAAGGTTAAGAAATTCCACATTTGATCTTGTTTAGAATTTGGTTTTAACTTTGTTATGTTTTTAGGGTTTCTGTTTAGGTATTTAACTCTAAGATTATTTCATAAGAGTATAGAGAAATTCAGGGCTTTACAGTCTTACTCTATGTTAATGACATACTCTTGACTGGAACTAACACTATTTTGTTTGAAGCATTGAAGTCTCAGTTGCACACTTGTTTCACTATTAAAGATCTCGCGAAGGACTTTTTTTTCTAGGACTGGAAATTTGTCATACATCACAAGGAATTAACTTGAATCAATAGAAATTTATTTTGCACATGCTTATTTATTCTAGTCTTATTGGTGCCAAGCCTTGTCTTGTTCCTCTACCTTTTGGTTCTAAGCTTTTTACTGACATTAGTGATCCTCTATCTAATCTGACTAGTTATGGACATCTAGTTGGATGACTACTTTATCTTGCACTTGCTCATCCCTATAGTTCATTTGTGGTTCATCATCTTATCAATTTTTTTCAAGCTCCTTGTGTTGAGTATCTTCGTGCAACTCATCATCTTTGGAAGTATCTTAAAGGGACTATTGACTTGGGGGTTTTTTATTTTGCTTCTAGTTCTTTTGATCTCTAAGGTTATTTGGATTCGGATTGGGGCGCATGTGTTCTAGATAGAAAATCTATCTCTAGTTTTTGTGTTTTATTCGGTAACTGTCTTGTTTCTTGAAAAACCAAGAAGCAAAGAACTATTTCTACTAGCTCAATAGAGGTTGAATATCGTAGGATGGGATGTGCTACTAAAGAATTGATGTGGATTTCTCATCTTTTACAATATTTACGGGTTCCTTTTCATCCTTTAGTAGTTTTGTATTGTGATAACTAGCTAGCTCAGTTGTTGGCAGATCATCTGTGTCATCATGATCATATGAAACACATTTCTATTGATGCTTACTTTGTTCATGCTCAGGTTGCTTCTAGTTTCATCAAAATTGTTCATGTATCTTCTCAAAATTGGCTTGCTGATTTTTTATAAAGTTGACTTGTGAGGTTCAATTGCAATTTTTTAAGTAAAGTTATGTAGTTACTTAATATATTTTATAGATGACACATGGCAAATATGTAGCCCTTATCTAGTTAAGCGGTTATTTCTAATCTATATAAATAAAAGTAGCCAAGTTCTTTTTGTTCTATTTTGTTTTAACAAACTTTTCTTCCTTACGAACACAAAGCTGTCTGTTATGGAGATGAGTTTAATCTTGTTCATTCTTCGTCTTTGTTGATTCTATGAAGATTATTGGAGAAGCTTAGTTGTAGGTAGGGATGTGCGAAAATGCTGATGGAACCAAAAAACTAAATTGAAACCAGAAAACCAATTAAAAAAATATGGTTAATTGATCAATCGGTTTCGGTTTAGGATTATGGCTTTTTTTTCGGTTTTTATTTTAGTTTCAATTTGTAATCACTACAAACCGACGGTTAATGATTAACTAGTTTAATATTTATACGTATACTATTTATAAAATGTATACATATAATTAATTTTTCAATATATATGTATATATAGACAAAGATCATAACCCTAAAAACTATTGTAATTTGAGACATGTTATAATTAGAACTTTTATGTTTTAATTATTATGTTGTAATTTGGATTAAGAAAAAGATATCAACTTTTAATTTGTCTAATATTGTAGTAGACTTAATATTCTTTATATGTTGGTTTTGTAGTTACTTGATTTGTTTATTTGCAATTTTTGAATGTAATTATGAAGAAAAATTTTTTGTGGTTATAACTAGAAATATGATTAACGAATATCTTTTAGTTAATCAATATATTGAATGATTAAAAACCGAAAATATTAATCGAAAAAAAGGTTAATCATTAATGCGGTTAACCATTAATAATGTACTAGTTTAGATTTACGATTTTAAAAAACCGATTATTTTGATTTGGTTCAAAAAATGAAGTCATTAATTGGTTAACTAAATCGTGCTCACCTCAATTGTGAGTTTTCTATGAGTGTCTAATCTGCATTTATATCCTATCTTTATCATATTTATTTGGTTTATTTAATATATTTATGAATAAATATATATATATATATATTATTTTTAACCAATCATTTAAAATGATAAAATAAAATATTAGATCAACGTACAATACCACCAACCAAACATACCAATAAACTGCTAATAGACACCGACGAAAAGAGCCATGGAATATTCGGATTTCCATATCTCGCGAAGTTGATTGATTGCTACATCATTAGCACTCCATAACTTTTTCAATAGGTATATGGACTTTTGATATTTTGTATTTAGTATTTGAGCGCTTTTATTTTTTATTTTTTATTTGGGGTATAGATTTTGGTTTCTTTATTATTTGATACGAAAAAGATGTTGTACCAAAGGCTGAAAGGTTGAAACTCAGGTGTTTGGATTTTCATGTTTTTATTTATATTGTATTTATATTTAATATTTATTTATAATATATTTATATCATATATGTATCGTATCAATTTAATTAGTTTATAAGTAAAACTGTCGATTTTTTTATCAGCATCTTTTACTTAATAAATATTTTTTTGAAAACGATAAAAATATAATTTTAAAATATTAGAATATAATGTAACAAACAGACCCAAGTACACCAATTTGTAACAAAACCGAGGTTCGCGGTCCTCAAATTGCGTTGCTGATGAAAATCCAGACGCTTACATACTTTGAAAATTTTCACATCAACATTTTTAAAAAACTTAATACATAAGGTCGAAATTACACACACACACACAGCAGACACATACTCACGTTATGCATGAAAAAAAAAATTATATATTAATACTATAAGATTTTGAATAAAATAGAATTTATAAAACCAACTGTACAAGAAACAAAAAAAAAAAAAAAAAAACTAATTCATAAATAGTACAAACGAAGACTAACTATAAAGGCTTCCACTAAATCTATAAACTATGATCTCCAACTTGTTTAAAATAGCTACCTCATAGGTTCAAACAATAATGTAATATTAAAATAATCTCAATGGTTAATTTAAAACTAATTTAATCAAAACGTTGATTTTAAGAAAATAACTTTTTATTATTATAAAATTAAAAATTAATTATATAATACAGCGACTGAACCATAAAATTTGCCCAACTTTCTCTATTTAAGGGCACTCTGATAGAAGGGGTGGCGAACCGTGAAACGACAATCTAAAAGTAAAACAAGAATTGTATGAATAAGATGGTCACCCAGCAATCAATTCTGTCCACTTTCCGAAGTTAGGTCACATGTATTGTACTGTCGGGGAGATAGTGGATATCATGTGAGACGGTGCCCTTTTAACACTTTGAAGGGAGACTTCGTCTTCGGTATTTCCTCATCAGTTACTAATGCTACAATCACGATAAAAGAAAAATCTGGTAGTTGTTTGTTGCCAGCAAAAAGATATTACCGTGAAATCGACCTTTTTTATGTTAACTATTTATTGTTGTAGTATAATGATTTGGTATTATTTTCATATTTATTTTCAAACTGAACTGATACTAATATGATGTCGATGAAAAACTAATAAGTTTACTCATAAATTAACCAGATCGAACCAATTCCAAACCAATATAGATATGATACCCATGAATTACATATGCTGATTCAATACAGACCTGATACTAATAAAAATCTGACAATCCAAACAGGCATTTGAATTGTCATTTTGGTGTCATTTTGACATTGTTTTTAAACCAAACCAATATATATATAATACCGATGAAAAACTGATCGTTTTACTTAAAAATTGACCAAACCTAGACGATACCGATACTAAATCGATATTGATCCAATATAGATAAAAATTCTCGAGTCTTTGATCATATATGTTCATATATCAAAATATATAGCTACTGCTTATAATAATATTGATTCGGTATTTTACTTATGATATTGCCTATATTTTCCCATAATATTAAGGAAAAAAAAGCCTCATTTGGTATCTAAACTTCGATGAAATTGACAATTAGATTCCTAAACGTTTAAAAAGTTCAATTTTATCTAAGTAAATTTTTTGTGCCCCTTTTCGCTAACCTTATTAACACTGTTAATGGCATTATTCTATGTGGACAAGTACACCAATTGCTATATGACATGTGTCAAATAATTAAAAAAAAATTGTCCCTTTCTCCCTTTTGTTTGGCTTCTCTCTCTCTTTCTCTCTCTCTCATTTTTCTTTTCTCTCTCTCTTCCAAAGCCATTGAAAACAACCTCTAACTCCATCACCATCTCTAACCACCACTATTTAACAAAGACTTATCATGAAAGATGAAATTTTTATATCTTCTAAACTTGAAACCTAAGATCTAATATATTCTTGGAGAGAAAAAAAAATATATAAAAAGATTAAATCTCTTTTAGAAGGGAGAGACAACATCATCTTCATCACTGAAAGAACAAAATCCTTCTTCATCCTCTTCCTCTCTACTACTTTCTCTCTCTAACTCTCTCCCTCTCTCTACCTCCATTAAAGAACTTCTACAAGCTTTTTCTCTCTAAAAACATCACAACTAGGAAACTGTTTAGCGCATTAAGCTTCCCCATCTCTAATGAAGTAGATAAAACAACACATAAATATTTGGAGACATGGCCTAAAATGAGAAGGAAAAGGAGGAACGAGGCTAATTAAACATTGCCAGCTTTGGTGATTTACACCATCGGTGTAAGAATAAAGGCCACCGGCCTTCAGCTAGCACACAACTTTGACAACTTCAAGAATTTTAAAGCTGTCGCCAAGGTTGCCAGCTTAGAGTTACGGGCTGCTAGCTTAGAGTTACAGGCTGCTAGCTTATCTTGTTTTTTTTTTCTTACAAATTTTGTATTTTTTTAAGTTTTGTTTGCTCCTTTATAAAGTAAGCCCTTGGGCATATGAAAGGGTGATCTATTTTTTGAATGAAATTTTCCTAGAGTTGTCTTGCTCATTATACCAAATTTTAGATCTCTTGTGTAGGATCTTGATATTTGATGCCAATTGCTTAGGTTTTCTTTGAATTAATGGGCTTTTGAAGATCTCAAACAGGTAATTGTGCACAATTCAACGGTTTGCGATAATCTACTCGCTTGTACACTGCATTAGTTGGTATCAAAGCTACATTCACTCTAGGGAAGATGCCCCCTAAAAGACAAGGCAATCAACATCATGTTGTAGTGGATGATGATCTCGATCAATGGATTGAATAGATCATCGATGAATAGATGGGTGCAATGGAATGCTGATTTAGTGGGATGATGGATCAACTCACTAAGAGAATGGCTGCAATCATAGGAGATCAGCGTAATGCTAACCCTAGACGTCAAAGAAACCCTATTCCGATACCAAAGGTAGGTGAGGTAGTGGTTGGTCTACCTTTAGTGGATAAAGGAGAGTTGTATGTAGAATTGCTATGCGAGTGTGGTAGGGTTCATGTTGTTGCAGAGGATCGGAGACAATGGGAGATGGGTATGAGAACCGAAATCCCTGAATTCCATGGAAGTTTGTAGCTGAAAGAATTTCTACATTGGTTAGCCACTGTGGATAAGATTATTGATTTTAAGAATGTCCATGAGGATAAACGAGTACCATTGGTGGCAATTAGACTTCGTGATAGAGCTACATCATGGTGCCAATAGGCGAAATTGACCCGACTCGAATTGGGCAAATAAAAAATCGTGACATGGGAAAAGATGAAAAAGAACATGAGATCAGAATTCCTACCCTACAATTTTCAACGGATCATGTATCAGAGACTACAAAACTTAAAGCAAGGTAACAGGTTGATATCTAAATATACATATGAATTTTATCAATTGGTTGCTAGGAATGAGATTCAAGAGATCGAAGACCAATTAGTGGCTAGATATATTGGTGGTTTGAGATTACAAATTCAACATATGTTAAATCTATTTGATCCTGTTTGTGTCTCCGCCATGCACCAACAGGCGTTGATACTTGAAAAACAACAAAAGCGACCTAGTAGTGGGTTTTGTAGTCGTGTGACTGTAAGTGGTGGTAGTGAGATTAATCATGCAGGTATTGATGCAGATAATGGAATTGCTGATAGTGGTAGTGTTAGACGGCTCAATAAGCCTACTGCTAATGGATCAAGTAGTAGTGGGATAAAGTGCTTCAAATGTGGAGAGGTTGGTCACCAACAGTTAGATTGTAGGAAGAATGGAAAGAAAACCTTTTTTATTGAAAATGAGGATGAGGAACATGATAAGAATGTCTTTGAAGCAAAGGGTAATGGTGATCCAATTTATAATGAGGAGCATATTGAAGAAGAAATTGTGACTAGAGATGGCAATGTGAATTTATTGGTTAAGAGGTTGTGCATTATTCCTAAGATAGTCAGGGAGGAATATGATGTGTTTGAGGCTGAAGGTGATGGAGAACCTATTTTTGATGAGGAGTATGAGGAGGAAGAGTTTTTGGAAGGCGATGGAAAAGAAACTTTGTTAATGAGGAGGACATGTATGACTCCCAGAGTTGCTGAAGAAGATTGGTTGAGAATAAATATTTTCCAGTCTACCTATACCATTATGGATAAAGTGTGCCACTTTATAATCGATTCAAGCAGTTGTAAGAATATTATCTCTATAGAGGCAGTGCAGAAATTGAGAGTTTAGATGGAATAGCATCCTAAGCCTTACAAATTGGTATGGTTGAAGAAAGGCAATGAGGTGAGTGTCTCCAAACATGCTCCGATTACTTTATCTATTGGCTCTAAATACAAGGATGATGTGTGGTGTAATGTGGTTGCACTGGATGCATGTCACTTTTTATTGGGAAGACCATATCAATTTGATAGAGAAGTGACCCATAGCTTCACTTTTAAGGGTGTTGAAATTGTGCTTGTACCGAATAAAGCAATTGATGGACCCAAGCTTGTGAAGCAAAATACCAATGTTAGCATGTTAACTTTGACTAAGTTTGAGGAGGAACTGTAGGATTCAGAAGTGGTGCTCGCTTCAGTGAGTAAGGAGATTAAGGAAGAAGTGGAGTTACATTTTCGAGACACGACTAGGATTCATGGGAAAGCCACGGACTTTGTGCACTACCTGTAGGAGGTTCATGGAACAGTTCATGATAACTTAACAAATGATGTGTTTAATGTAAAGCATCTCATCCCAGACGGTGATTATAATTTCGATGAAGACAATTCGAAGTAAAATTTTGTTCACCCTGGGGAAGTTGATGTGATAGAGAAAATAGCACATAAATATTTGGAGACATCACTTGAAATGAGAGGGAAAAGAAAAACAAGATGAGAAGGAAAAGGAGGAACAAGGCTGCTTAAACATTGCTAATTTTGGTGATTTACGCCATCGGCATAAGAATAAAGGTCACCGACCTTCAGCCAGCACACAACTTTCAGTACTTCAAGAATTTTAAAGTTGTTGCTAAGGCTGCCAGCTTATGTAATAAAAGCTGCCATCTTAGAGTTATAAGCTGCCGGCTTAGAGCTAGCTTATCTTGTTTTTTTTTTTTTTTTTAATTTTTCATTTTTTTTAGTTTTGTTTGCTTCTTTATAATGTAAGCCCTAGGGCATACGAAATGGTATCCATTTTTTAAATGAAATTTTCTTGGAGTCGTCTTGGTCATTATCCAAAATTTCATATCTCTTGTATAGGTTCTTGATATTTCATGCCAATTGTCTGGGTATTCTTTGAATCAATAGCCTTTTGAGGATCTCAAACTAGTAATTGTGCACAATTCAACGGTTTGCGATAATCCATTCACTTGTACGTTGCATCAATCTCCTTCATCTCGCAAATACTAAGCCAGAAAACCAAGACAGCTCAAACCTATGACTTAGGCACTAACTCCAGACCCATTTGCTGGAACGCTGATCGACTCAAACTTGTGAAATCAATGTTCCTATCTCAAACCAGGCCCACCACTCGAGATAGAACCCATCCATAAACCACTGCCCCTAGTCGAGATTTCCGCACTATTGCTACTGCTTGGAGAGCATAGAGGAGAAGGCTTGATGGAGTTGCTTAATCCGACGCCGATTCAATCTGCAACCTACTAATCCATGCCTAACCAGTAACTAACTTGGTTTAATTTTGGACTCTAGTGATTCTTCGATAGTTTCAAGCTCTCTAGCAATGTCATATTAAATTTCAAAATGAAAACAATTTGTTTATTGTTAAGACAATAAATCAAAATCTCAACTTGTATGTTTTTTCTTTTTCCTGTTTGTGAATCTAGTTCTTTCCCCATCATATGTTTTTAAAAACTTATGTAGTACTAGCTTTCGCTCTGTTTCTTTAAAAGATGTTAGAAAAAGTGAAGAGATTTTAGCAAAAAACAAAAACAAAATGTCTTGTTCTAAGCAATGTTTGTGGTAGTGAGGGAAAGAGACAGAGATAGATATGGAGATGAGGCTGAAGTTGTGGAAGGTTTATCGTTTTTCTTGTTATAGGTCTTGTGTAGAGCTTGGGATTTGGAGGATGTGTAATATAAAGAAAAATATTTTATAATGAAGGGCACATGTGTCATTTGTTATAAAATAAGAGGGTTATATGGTCAACCCTAATAAATGAGATATTATTATCAACCTTCACATTAACAATGGTTAACAAAATTTTTAAAGATTGTGGGTTGCATTTTTCCTAAGCTAACCTTGTCCTATAAGTATACCCTTTTAGCCTAGTTTTGCCTTACCTTTTTTTAAGCAAAAACCTTAGGTAAGTAGGTTTCTTCTTTGTCTTTCCATCGTTCTTTTAGGTTAATCTTTTGCTTATAGGTCTTTTTTGTTTTTTGTTTTTTTTTTTTAAGAAAACAAGATTGTGGAGATCAATTCTTTAGAGAAACAAACCCTAAGACTTCTTACGGATTCGATCTTGGAGATCAGGAGAATTTGAATCGAAACCTAGGTAACGTGAATCATCTTTTATTTTATGAATTTGAAGAAAAACCGATTTCTAAATGGTGGTATGTTTCCGTTGATGTGGATCTTAGGGTCTGGAAGATTTTGTGGAGATATCTCTTTTAGTGAATCGTTGATTCAAGGACAAAGGTTTGTATTTGAGTTTTTGATATAGGATTCTGATTATATTTAAATGTATTTATATGGATTTATTGATTGAGATCAGATTTGTTGAATTATCAGGTTTCCGTGAAAACGTAAGGGATTTTTTAGAAAAGGCTGAATACAGGTACGACCTTACCTTTTTTGCTGCTTGTGCTTGTAGGATTAGACATGCATATAAAATAGACTAACCCTTACTGGCTTTTAAATTGATCGCTGCTTGTATTTGGTTATGGTTAGTAAAAGCCTAGCAGACAGTGATACTAACGCGGCGCCCTGATGATCTATGTGTGAGGTTGTCTCGAGTGGACTCGTTCATAGAAAGGATTCTGGTATATTAGATTGTGGTGCGAGAACGGTACCAACTAGTCTATGGGAACTATCCTAAGATCGTTTATATATATATATATATATTAATAAGTACTATTATTTTTATCGGGGTCCGAGTCCCTCCGGATTTAGGATTACTTCGAAATGGTCCTAAACGGTGTTGTTTGTAGGCTAATCAAAGATAATAAATCCGTGGTTGTTGCATTTATGCATGTGATCTTGTTTGATGTTTGTTCATGCGCATGTGAGTGTGGTATGGCGTACTGGGCTTTTCCGCTTACCTTTTTATTTTTCAGGATCTGGATATGAGCCCGTGCCCATGGTATTCGATCTTTTTGGATATGATATTTATATGGACTATGGGGAGGACGATAGCAAAACAGACTATCCTGCAAACTTTTAGTTTTTAGATTATATGAATTGAAGGAACAGTTGGACTATTGTATTATATTATTTTACCTTTTTATCAGATTTTGGAGATTTCAGATTCAAGATGTAAGCTTTAAGGATATTATCTGTTTTAAGATGTTTAATTTATTGGCCTTTGGATTTTTATGCCAACAGTCTGACATGAGGATTTTATAAATATATTTGATGTATTTTTCAATAACCTTTTGTGAGTTTTTTTTTTTGAGTTTTATATATGTTATATTTGTGGTTTAGTATTTTATAGCCTTTGCGTGTTTTGTAGAAGAGAAAACATGTAGCGGGTTGTACTTCCTTTAGGTTTAGGGCGTTAAAGCTTATTTGGCATCAGAGCAATAAGTTTTAATTTATTAGATCTAGGTTATGACTCCTTAGGATGGTGAGCATTGATGAGAGGGGTAGTAAAATAGTTGGGGTAGTCATCTTTGTCATTAATAGGTTTGATAGGTTTGTGGATCTAGTTTATAAGTTTGAATCGGTACCAGGAAAACCATTAGAGGCTCAATTGTTAATAGAAGAAGTGGAGAAGACTTTTGCTGCATTGGATATCTTAGAGGACAAGAAGGTGAAGTATGCCTCATATTTGCTCATTGGAAGAGCAAACAATTGGTGGTCAAGCACAAAGAGGCATATGGTTGGAGTTATTACTTGGGAGAGATTTCAGTAGGCTTTTATAATGAGTTTTTCCCAGATAGTGTGAAGTAGCAGATGTTATAGGAATATTATACCTTGCAACAAGGCAAGATGACTGTGGATGAGTATGAAGTCAAGCTTAATAAGTTGATGAGGTTCTTACCTACTTCTTTGAGAGAAAGTGAAGATGCAAAAGTTAGTTGATTTATTACAAGATCGGAGCCTGAGATCCATCACCAAGTGAATCTAATGGACTTGACTAATTACTCTGTTGTGGTCAACAAGGCAAAAACTATGGAGCGAGGCTTGAGTAGGATTAAGAGTAGAGAAGCACCAAGAAGACAGATTTTTTGGGGTAAGAGGCCAGCTTCAAGTGTATTTTCTCAAGAGAGGGGAAAGAGGCCTATGTTTCAACAAGTTAGACCAATAGTGTAGAATTTTGAGAAAAGATGTTTCAGGTGTCAAGGACCACACGAGGTTAAGGATTGCAAATGAGCCGAGAATTCTTGTTACTTGTGTGGAAAAGTAGGACATAGTTCTAGGGTTTGCACTGAGAGAACCGTTCCACCAATCTTTTGCTTCAAGTGTGGACAGATAAGGCATAAGGCCATAGATTGTAAAGAACCTGGAAAGCAAGTGGTTCCAGGAACACAGATGATTAAAGCCTAGAGTAGTCAAAAGCAGAGAGCACTAACAAAAATTTATGCTATTCAACATAGTGACACACCTAGTGTAGATGCTATTGCAGGTATGCTTTTGATTCTTCAACAAAGTGCTTATGTTTTATTTGACACTGTTGTAAGTTTTTCTTGCATATTTGAATCGTTTGTTTCTGTCTGTGGTGCACGTGTTGAATTTACGTCTATGTGTCTATCTGTGAGTACATCATTGGGAAGTGGAACCATATTGAATAGGATTTGTAGGATTGTGAACACAGAGATAGAAGGAAAGTTTCTATCGATAGATCTGATAGTTCTATATATGATAGACTTTGATGTTATATTGGGAGTAGATTGGTTGGCAAAGTACCATGCGGTGATTGATTGCCATAACCTAGTTATAGAGTTTGATTTGCCAAGTAAGATAAGTTTTCTTATAAGATTGATGTTCAAAGACCACCTGTGTTGCCTACATATAAGTTGCGGGGAAAGAAAGCTATGGCAACTATGGCGATTAAGGAGAAAGAGATAGATCTTAGACAAGTATCGGTGGTATGTGAGTATTTAGATGCTTTCTTGGAAGATCTACCAGGATTGCCACTAGAAAGAGAAGTGGAATTTTGCATCGATTTGGTGCTAGGCACTTTGCCTATTTCTAAGACACCATATCGGATGGCTCCAACAGAATTGGCAGAGCTCAAAGTTCAGCTAGAGGATCTTCTTAAGAAAAGTTTATTAGATCCAGTGTGTCGCCCTAGGGAGCCCCATTTTTGTTTGTGAAGAAGAAGGATAGTAACATGCGATTATGCATAGATTATAGAGAGTTGAACCAAGTAACTATCAAGAATAAGTACCCTTTGCCAAGGATAGATGATTTGTTTGACCAACTGGCAGGAGCTAAAATATTTTCGAAGATTGATCTTAGATCAGGATATCACCAATTAAGGGTTAAAGCAGATGATGTATAGAAAACTGCTTTCAAGACTAGATATGGGTAGTACAAGTTTGTGGTCATGCCTTTTGGTCTAACCAACATACCAGCTGTTTTTATGGACCTTATGAATAGTGTTTTCAGAAAATATTTGGATTCATTTGTAGTAGTCTTTATAGATGACATTTTGGTGTATTCAAAGTCGATGGAAGAACATGAGGAACATCTAAGATTGGTTTTGACTAGGTTACGAGAGGAGAAGTTATATGCGATGTTTTCCAAGTGCGAATTCTGGTTAGAACAAGTGTCTTTCTTAGGACATATCATGGATAGAAATAGTATATCTATAGATCCTGAGAAAGTGAAAGTAGTGATAGAATGGCTAATGCCTAAGATTGTGTCAGAGATCAGAAGATTTATGGATATGGCAGGCTATTATAGAAGGTTTGTAGAGGATTTCTCAAAGATTGCAAGCCTATTAACAAAATTGACACAGAAAGGAGTAAAGTTTGTTTGGAATGACAATTGTGAAAGTAGTTTTCAGCTGTTGAAAGAAAGGCTAGTGATTGCACCAGTAGTAGCATTACCAGTAAGCGAAGAGGAATATGTGATATATAGTGATGCTTTGATACAAGGATTAGTTGTGTGTTGATGCAATGAGCAGAGTGATGATTTGCTATGCTTCTAGGCAGTTAAACCAACACATGACTTGGAATTAGCATTTGTCATACGTGCCTTAAAGTTATGGAGACATTACCTATATGGAGAGAGATGTAAAGTGTTCACGGATCATAAAAGTTTGAAGTACATCTTTACTCAAAGAGAATTGAACATGCGACAAAGGAGATGGTTTGAGTTGATCAAAGATTACGATGTGGACATCCAGTGTCATCTGGAAAGGCAAACGTTGTAGCAGATGCTCTAAGTAGAAAAAGAATGAGTAATCTTGCAGCTTTGATCACATTTGAGCGCCATTTAATAGATGATATAGAAAAGATGAATTTGGAGATATTAACTAGACAAGTAGGCGCAAGAGTAGCACCCTTGCAGCTTCAACCTATTATCAAAGAAAGGATTAAAGAAGCTCAAATAGAAGATCCTAGTATCTTAGAGATAAATAAGATGATGATGGATATGGGAAGAGCAGTTGAGCTCTATATTGATGAGGAAGGTATCCTAAGATATAAGGGAAGGTTGTGTGTGCCTGAAGATGGGGATTTGAAGAAGGAGTTTTTGAAAGAGGCTCATTACTCTAGTTATTCCATACATCTAGGAGGTAATAAGATGTATCAGGATCTAAAGAAGATGTATTGGTGGAATAACATGAAGATGGAAATTGCAGAATATGTAGTTAAGTCTCATACGTGCCAATTGATTAATATTGAGCACAAGAGGCTAGTAGGAGAGTTGAAGCCTTTACCAATTCCTTAGTAGAAATGGGAGCACATAACCATGGATTTTGTTACAAATTTACCTCGGACAAGAGAAGGATTTGATTCGGTATGGGTAATTGAGGATAAACTTACAAAAGTGGCTCACTTTTTATCAATTAAAACTGGATTCAATGAAGCGGTTAGTAAAGTTGTATATTAAGGAAATAGTAAAACATCATGGGATACCGATCTTTATAGTATCGGATCGAGGCACCAGATTCATTGGCAAATTTTGGAAAAGATTACACCGAGCCTTAGGAACAAAAGTTGTTTTCAGTTCTGCTTATCATCCTCAGATAGACGAACAATCTGAGCGAACAATTCATATTTTAGAGGACATGTTGAGAGCTTGTGTTCTGGATTTTGAAGGAAGTTGGATTAAACACTTGCCTTTGGTGGAGTTTACTTACAATAATAGCTATCAAGCATCGATCGGGATGCCACCTTATGAGGCCTTGTATGTCAGAAAGTGTAGATCATTAATTCATTGGGATGAAGTTGGTGATAGACAGCTTTTTGGACCAGAATTGGTGCAAGATGCTAAAGACAAAGTTAGATCAATCAGACAAAGGCTCTAAGCTACTCAAATCCGATAGAAAAGTTATGCTGATAAACAAAGGAGACCTTTGGAATTCCAAGTAGGAGATCATGTATTGTTGAAGATTTCACCAACCAAGGGTATCATTAGGTTTGGTTTAAGAGGAAAGTTGAACCCAAGATACGTGGGACCGTATGAAGTGTTGGAAAGAATTGGCGATGTGGTTTATAGACTAGCTCTGCCACCTAGTTTGAAAGGGTACATAATGTGTTCCACATGTCAATATTAAGAAAGTATGTTAAGGATCCTGAACAAATGGTGGCTTTAGAACCATTGGAAGTGCATCCAAATCTATCTACTGTGGAAAGGCCAATAAGAATTGTTGACTTTAAGGAACAAGTTTTGAGAAGACGGATGATCAGATATGTGAAAGTTTAGTGAACCAATCAGTTTGAGAGAGAAGCAACCCAGGAGCTGGAGGATGAAATGAGATCTAAGTATCCAGAGCTATTTTCATAATACATGTAACTTTTGAGGACGAAAGTTTCTTTTATGGGAAAAGGATGTAATATAAAGAAAAATATTTTATAATGAAAGGCAAATGTGTCATTTGTTATAAAATAATAAGGTTATATGGTCAACCCTAATAAATGAGATATTATTATCAACCCTTACATTAATGATGGTCAACTAACCTTATCCTATAAAAAGAGCCCTTTAGCTTAGTTTTGTCTTGCCTTTTCTTAAGCAAAAACTCTAGGTAAGTGGGTATTTTCTTTGTCTTTCCATCGTTCTTTTAGGTTAGTCCTTTGCTTATAGGTTTTCTTTGTTTTTTTTTTTTAAGAAAACAAAATTGTGGAGATCGATTCTTTGGAGAAACAAACCCTAAGACTTCTTGCAAATTCGATCTCAGAGATCAGGAGAATTTGAATCGAAACCTAAGTAAGGTGAATCATCTTTTGTTCTATGAATTTGGAGAAAAACCGATTTCTGAATGGTGGTATGTTTCCATTGATGTGGATCTTAAGGTTTGGAAGGTTTTATGGAGATATCTCTTTTAGTGACTCGTTGATTCAAGGACAAAGATTTGTATTTGAGTTTTTGGTATAAGATTCTGATTATATTTAAATGTATTTATATGGATTTATTGATTGAGATCAGATTTGTTGAATTATCAGGTTTCTGTGAAAACTTTAGGGCTTTTTTAGAAAAGGTTAAATACAGGTACGATCTTACCTTGTTTACTACTTGTACTTATAGGATTAGACATGCATATAAGCTGGACTAACCCTTGCTGGCTTTTAAATTGATTGCTGCTTGTGTTTGGTTGTGGTTAGCAAGGACCTGGCAGACAGTGATACTAATGCGGCGCCCTGATGATCTATGTGTGAGGCTGTTCGAAGTGGACTCATGCATATAATGGATTTTGTTAGATTAGGTTGTGGTGCGAGAACGATACCAATTGGTCTGTGGGAACTATCCCAAGATTGTTTATAATAATAATAATAATAATAATAAGAAGTACTATTATTTTTATCGGGGTCTAAGTCACTCCGAGTTTAGGATTAGTTCAAAATGGTCCTAAATTGTGTTGTTTGCAGACTAATCAAAGATAATAAACCTGTGGTTATTGCATTTATGCATGTGATCTTGTTTGATGTTTGTTTATGCACGTGTATATAGTATGACGTACTAGGCGTTTTCGCTCATCCTATTATTTTTTAGGATCTAGATATGAGCTCATGGTATTCGATCTTTCTGGATATGATATTTACATGGACCATGGGGAGGACAATAGCACAACGGACTACCTTGCAGATTTTTAGTTTTTGGATTATATGAATTAAAGGAATAGTTGGACTATTGAATTATATTATTTTACCTTTTTATCAGTTTTTGGAGATTTCGGGTTTAAGATGTAAGCTCTAAGAATATTATCTGTTTTAGGATATTTAATTTGTTGGCCTTTGGATTTTTATGCCAATAGTCTGACATGAGGATTTTATAAATATATTTGATGTATTTTTCAATAACCCTTTGTGAGTTTTTTTTTTGAAGATTTATATATGTTATATTTGTGGTTTAGTATTTTATAGCATTTGCATGTTCTGTAGAAGAGAGAACACGTGGCGGGTTGTAATGCCTTTAGATTTAGGACATTACAGGTTGTTTTTTATGGCTTTAGAAGAGAGAGAGAGAGAGAGAGAGAGAGAGAGAGAGAGGGGCAAACAGAAGAGAGTGAGAGGGATTTTTTTTTTAATTATTAGACATGTGTTGTATAGCAATTGGTGTACTTGTTCACATAGAATAATGCCGTTAATGATGTTAATTAGGGCATGGAAAGTTTCTTAGATATGAAATGAGACATTTTAAAAGTTTAGGTACTTAATTATCTATTTCATCAAAGATAGGTATCAAAAAGTGTTTTTTTCCTAATATTAACATGCAAAAGATTGATTTTTTTAAAATAAATTTTTTACTATAAATTTGCTAAAGTTAAAAGTATGTCTTCAGCTTACACATGCCCAAATATCGAGTTTAGTACACTAGTATTCCTTTTTTTTTTTTTTTTTTTCATTTCAACAGTTTTTACTTTTAAACACACAATGCTCTCCACTTTAACTAAATTCTAGCAAATCAATGAGTAAAAGTGGATAAGCATTCACTACTAGAAAACTAGCCTTTAGAGACAGAAAATTTTTGTCTCTAAAAAAATGAATTAGAGACAGATTTGCGACGGATTTGTGATGACATAAATTATGAATAATCTTCTAATTTTTATATGCTTTTGCGACGGATTACACATTGATTTGTGACGAAAATTTTTCCGTTGCAAATTTATCTCTGATTTTAGAGGGAAATAAATTATTTTAGCGCCAATTTCTATTTTTTTTTAATTCTGTTGCAAATTTGTCTCTAAATTAAATTATTACATATATTAATATATAAATAATTATGTTTAAAATTTAGTTTTAATTATACATATTTAATATAATATATAAAATGTGCATTATATAATAAGGACATATATTATATTTGTAAATTAATTTTATTATATAATAACTATAATACGTATAATCATATGTTATTTACAACTAATTATATATTTTTTATTTATAATATATTTATTATTACATTACATATTTATATATTATAAAGCATAAGTTAAAAATAGTATTTAAAATATAAATATTATATTTATATCTTATTATATATTCTTTTGCATAATAACTTATATAAAAAATCAAATTATACAACTTAATAAAATAGTGTATAACAATAATATAATATGTTATATACAAGTAATATCATAAAATACTACTTAAAAATAAAGTATATTTCAATAATAAATATGTAAAATAAAATAATTAATATAAAATGTAAACTTAGTGTATTTAAACATATACAAATATATAAATAATATATTATATTTTAACAATATATTAATAAAAAATATATATTCATATTATTTATAATTTTTTATTATATATTTATTATGACTATTCATATGTTTTTTTAATATAAAAAAATTTATTATATATATCTTACATAATTTATATTTACATACTATATTTTATTTAAAATATAATAACATATTTGGGTAAAAAATAATATCCTATGTAAAAATATAGTATATTTAAGTAATAAAATATATAATATATAATAATTAGTTAAATATATTTAAATTGGTATTACATATTATTTTATTAATATTAATGAAAAATATATTTTTATATTGTTTATATTATATTATAATTTATTAAGTGTGACAAAAATGAAATAAAAAATAAACACATTAATTAAAAATATGCAATTTATTAAGTTAATATAAAATATTAAATAAGTAATGTAAAAAGTATAATTATAATATATCATTAAATATATATAAATTTATATGTATAACATTATTTATATTTACATAATATATAATATTTTTAAATAATAATATCATATTTGGAAAAAAAATTATAATATGCTACTGAAAATATTATATATTTATAATAAATATATAATTTAAAATAATTATTATAAAATGTAAACATTGTATATATTAATATTATATATATTTTATAAAATATTAATGAAAAATCCTTAATAAATAGGTAAAGTGAAATTATAAAATAAAAATAAATTATAAAAAATATGTAAAATGTTTTATAATTATAATATTGTAAATTGTGATATCTCTTAAATAAACAGTAGTGGAACTTTACTCATGAAGATATGAATTGGTTTATCGGTTTAGTGCTTGTGAAAATTCCAATGTTAAGTGTGCTTAGTATGTAGCATTCTATGATGGGTGACCTCCTGGGAAGGATAAATAAGAGGCAAATGTGTATTTTTTTAATAATTTGTCTTAGAATCAGAGACAGATTTGCGACGGAATAATTTTATTTAATATTTATTAATTGGATATTTAAAAATATCTAATTATAAATCAGGGACAAATTTGCGACAGAAATTCTGTAGCAAATTTGCGACGGAAAATAAATCTGTCTCTAAAAGAATTAGCGACGATGATTTTGAAACAGAAATTTGCGACGGAAAATCTGTCTCTAAAAGTCTTTAGAGACAGATTTTTCACTTTCAGAGACAAAATTTTTTGTCTCTAAAGCCAAAATTTCTTGTAGTGATTCTTTCTTTCATAGTTGTTTTTACTTTTAACATGCATTATCTTTCATCTCTTTAATTTAATCACATGTATGTATAATACGTGTATCCATTTAGCAATATTAAATAGCAAGAAATTGATTTATATCACATCTCTCGAAAAAATAACTTTTTTCCAATAGATATCTTCAACTCTCTCTAACAGACTATTGAAGTGTAACCAATAGATGTTGTAAGTACATCGTGTGTTCAAATTTAACAATATAAAAAATGCAAATAAACGAAAGAGGAGTATGTGTGAAAAAAATATAACATGGCAGTTGATGGAAAATAACAATTATAGCAAACCAATTTTTACCTTTCTGAAAATAACGTGGGACAGAAATTCTAATTATTATGAATCTGCTTCATCATTAAAGTTGCCTTACATTTGCAAAAGTAATTAAAAATATTATGATGAAGTATGATAGTATAGAATAGAACCACATATTCACATACTTAATTTAGTGACCAAATCACAAAGTTTATTTTAAATAAGAGTGCGTATTCTTTTCATTGTATTGAATAACCAAATAAGTGGAATAATTTATATGAGGTACTGTAAAGAGAAACAATTGCTTAAATATATTTTGTATGATCAAAATGAAATTTGATTAACCTTAATAAGGAGGTGGACGGATATGTAGGATTAAATGTACTTACTGTATTGCTAAGCACGTCTGGGGTATGATTCTTGAGCTATAGCCTCTCCACTTGCCTAAGTATGGTTGAGCAAATGTAAATGAAATAAAGCAAGCCTATCTAAAAAATCCATTAAGAACATAGTTATTATTAAATAAAGATTATGTGTTGAGAAAAGGTAACTTTCATACTTCATTTTTCTAATCTCATATTTAATCATTTCAATTAAAAGACCATCTATGTATTTGAATAAAGCATCCCTAATCAAAGCCGTACACCATGAGATGGTAAATCTTTTTTTTTTTTTTTTTGGATGATAGAATGTAAAAATAGTTGATTCAAAAGTACGATTAAAAAAGATACACTTCTAAAGTAAGAGTAAAAAAAAGATGAACTTATTACCATTAGAGGAGCGTATTGAGGAGTTGTTATGGATAGCTCCAAATTATATAGTCAAGCTGTTCTAGTTTAATTGCACTTAACAAGGAATCCTAAATGAAAATTTTAGATGTTGATTAGTACATCTGTAAGTTAAATAGAAAATGAAGGAAACTATTTGATTTCGTATGAGCGGAATATATCTTAATAAAAACTTCGTAATGGATTCCAAGATACCTCATTTTAAGTTTATTTGCTAAGAAACGGAGACAATGATAATCTACAAATAATTAAGAAGAGAAGAGGGACTTGGAACTTTGGAATATTAGCATATATAGCTGTGCCATTGGCATTAATAAATGAAAATACGACACATTGATTATAAGAGTATTGTCAAGACAAGAGAATCCTTGTAACTAACGTTCTTTTGTGTACCATTCTTTGCACGTATTTTCCTTGTTCTCACTAAAATTTTCATTGATTCCACCAATAAACCACATAATGGGGGTGGGGCTACATAAAGTTGTCCAGGAGTTAGACATATGTTCAAAAAGGTAAATACCCATATTATATATTGTTTGACCTTGTGTCTCATTTACAAAAATTGCTTTCTTATTATTTCAAATGGAAGATTTAAACTCTCATAAGTTTTTAAAGATCAATTAAAACTTTTAACCCTCTTGAATGATCATATTAGACCTTTACATATATGCTTTTAACAAGAAATCAACACATATTAACCTTATACCATTACATAGACTTGCCTATGGGATCTATGTTTTGTAACAACATAATAGTGCTCTAATCTTTAGTGTCAACATATGACAAGGCAATTCACCTAGGGATATAAAGATCGAGTATTTTTGTTGGTACATATGCCCATAATTATCTATAACAGCTTCAAGAAGAACAATATGTCTACACTTTACATGGTAAGGATTGAATGATTTTATTATTTAACTACAAAAAAAAAGACGTCGGTTAACCTCGTTTCTTAAGGCTAAAAGGGAACGGCTAATAAAATAAGAGGCATCATGTGTATGATCACATATATTGAGGAATTTTGTAATAATCAAACAATCAATTGACCTATTGTCATGCCAATGTTTGCTCATATATGGAGTATTTTTATTAAGTCATCTTGTATGGTAGGCTCATTTCATCACCAACCCAAAACATAAATTTAGAAAAAGTTGTAGAAGATAACATCATAGTTTCAGTTCATCAAAGGACTCGAATATTACTATAAAAGGGTGATTTATTAAAGAATGCATTGATCAATTGAGATTTTATACCCTTTGAGACTGCCGAAAGAATTTGTCTAAAATCTCCACTAAAAATCGATATCATGATTTTAGCCCCAACTAAAGCATCAACTTTCATGATATCTCTATAAGTTCTATCTAATCATTCAAAGGCATAACTATTAGTAGGGCTACAAACAAGTCAAATCGAGATGATATAGTATTGAGCTTGAATTCAAATTCAACTCATAATTTCAAAGCTCAAGCTTGGTTCGAATTCGATTGAGCTTAAGATTTTAAACTCAAGTTCGGCTCAAAGTAATACTATATAATCTCAAATTCAACTTGATTAAGATTGTTTAGTCTCAATTTATTAAAAATTTTTTAAAATTCTAATTAAAATAATATTAATACCTAAACTCAATTCAAATTGGATTAATATTATTCTTGACTCAATCTCAATAAAGCTTGCAAGCTAATCAAGTTAAATATATAAAGTTTGGGTTTGGCTTGTTAAAATATTTGAATAGCTTGAGTTCGAGTTTGATTCAACAATTCTCAAATAAAACTCAAGTAAACACTGAGTTGAACTCGAATAGTTTGTGAATTGACTTGGTTCATTTTTATCTCTACTCGTTAGCCATAAAAGCTTCATCTTATAGAATTGTCATACATATCTTCAAAAGTACAATCAATTCAGATTGCTTACTTTTTAAACAAATGGAAGTTGGATTTGGTGTTAAGGGGATCTTAAATCTTGAGTTTGCTGTTTTATCACTAGGCAATGTCGTTGAAGTGCTCCTAAAGTTGTTGTCTCTAAAGTAAAGTGACCATTACTTTAAACGAATGCTAAAATAGCACGATACAAAAATTTTTATCAGTACCACTTGTGCCATTGAAAAAAAAAATTGGTTTTTTTTTCCCCCTAAACTATAGTCTTAACTAAATCAAGACAATTCTTTGATCCATGTTTGAGCTTATAATTGCATCTATATCTTCATCAAGCATAAGATTATACAACTCATCTCTAATAGCTCCAAGTATGTCATTAAAATCCCTTGAATCTAACTAAAAAAGTGATAAGTCGTAATCTAATAAACTTTTAATGCATTGACCCAAATGTCATATAATAATTTATTGATCATGAAAGCATATGAAGTTGTTGATGAGGAATAGTAATCTTATAACATACTTCGTCTGAATTCTAACCCATAATGACTCAATATTACTTGGTTAGTAATATACCATAATCATTGCAAATGACCTTCGAAGTGCATACAACATTCAGAGGTACACAACTTTAATTAAGTAGTGGTGAATGCTTTGATCATTCTTAATAAGCCGTCATTCTCAATAATCCCTCTACTCTCTATTCCCTTATGAAATGTGCTGTACAATATTCCATGGTGTGTCAATAGATCATCCAAAGAAATAGAACCATGAACATGGTTAAACAATAACCAAAGATAAACCTCTTTTGAATTAGTTGGGGGTATAATATAATTCTTCTAATTACTTGGTTACAACCTTTGAGGGTGTTACCAATTTTAAATTAATTATTTTATTTACTATAAGTTTTCTCAAAATTAAAAGTATGTGTCTTTACCTCACAAGCTTTCAAACATTAATTTTAGTACATTAGTAATTTTTTTTTTCCATTTTAACTGTTTTTACTTTGAAACACATCACTTTCTCCAATTTAGACTGAATCTTAGCAAATCAAGTAGTAAACATCAGTAAGAAATTTTTTCTCTTATGATAGTTTTTATTTTTAGCACGTATTATCTTTTTATCTCTTTTATTTTAATTACACGCATCTATTGCGGGTGTAGGTGTGTATCCATTTAGTGAAATTAAATTGCAAGAGATTGATTTTAGTGTCACACCTCTAAAAATAACTATTTACCAATAAATACCTGTAACTCTTTCTTTAATTGATTGTTGAAGAATAATACCAGTAAACTATATATTATAATATATATATATATTCTAAAGTCCTTATCATAGTTGTCAAATTTCAGTTTCTACCTAGAATTGCCAAGGGATCTATAGAAGCGGAAAGTGGAATCAAAATACAGAATCTTAAAATTCTACCACTAATGTAAATTTGCTTCCAAAAACCATAGATTTACTTACTATACTAATAAAACTTTAAATAAATACTGAAAATAAAGAATTTGGTATTAAATTAGTTACATACAACCAAAATTTAAGTTTTGCCAATCATAATTCACATACTCTCATTAATATATTTAGTGCAGTTTTGATAATTAAAATTATTATTTTTATTAAGGATGATTCACAATCCGCAATTATTAAGATGTATTACAATCATAATTATTATGGTTTTTGTGCAGTTAGTAATGAACATTTTCATGTTCACTATATTTACACAAAAAATCATAGCATTATGACAAATAATTACATATAAAAAATTATTAGAAAAGAAAAAAAAAATAGCACTATATATATTTGTTTAATTTTCATTCAAATCATTCAAAATATATCCGAGTACATAATGTAATAAAAAAAAAAAAAAAACTCTCTGAACAATACAAAAAAAACAAAAGGAAATAAAGAAAAAAATTATAAAAAAAAAACTAAAATCATGTTAGATTAAGATAAACATCAAGAAACAATCCAAAAACCCTAAATTTAAATATATTAAGTTGATACATTTTTAAAGTTGTAAAAAAGAAAAAAAAGTGCAAAATTACAATTTTATAATTCTACACCGATTTTACTTACGATTCTACTACCGATTTATTACTGATTCTACGATGTAAAATCGTGATTCTACACGAGTTTACTCATAAAATTATTTTGTATATGAGTTGAATCGAAATTCCATCATCACTCGTAACCTCATAAAAACATACAAGTTGACTCGCAAGTTTGGACAACCATGATCCTTATAACAATGTGGCATGAGGATATGGGTTTTCTCAACGTGATTTGCTAGTTCGATTCCCCTTCTTCTTAAAGTTATAGTATGTTTGGCTAGCATTTTCGGGCAAATACAAATGCTTTTTCAAAACTTTTTTCTAACAAATTTTCTATCAAGCAATAGATACAGATAAAAAAAATTGATAGTTATTATGAAAAGATCAAATATAGATAAAATATAAATGCAAATAAGATACATTTACACATATCGTTTCGATACAAATTCAGATACAGATACAGATGCAAATAAAAAACATATCATCTAAATAACCCTAATTGGTCAAAAAGAAAAAGTACTAAGACATGATTCACTTATAAATTTATTAATATAAAAAAGTAAGTATTTGTTATATTTGTATACTTTTTTGCTCATTTTATTTTACATAAAAGTTCACAAATAATTAAAGCATACTTGGAATAATGATAAAATATATTGGTGGAAACTCCCTAACATTTTATTACCTGAAAATTTGTCCTTGCTTGGTAAATATTTAGAGAAGACAAATAATATGTAATAATATATTCTATAACTAAGGTAATTTCTACTAGAGGGAGAAAAGATATTCCAATTATACAAGTGAGTGCCCAAAAACTAAGTATATGCGTTTAAAGAGAACATAATAATAGATCAGATTATAATTTAATACAATTGACTTCTTCTCTAAAAAAAGTTAAATGTTCATATATTTTATATATGAAATGCTGTACTATGATGGAAAGAAATATTAGATTAATATTGTATTAAAATAATTAGTTAGATCATAATAAAATTAATACAATATTGCACAAAGCATGATGATAGCCAAAAATTATAATATAAATACAAGGAAATTAAGTTTTTAAAAATTTCTATATAGAATTGTTAACAAGCTAAATTAGTTTCAACAAATAATGAAATCAGGGATTGAGGACACTGTGGCTAATTGCACTTATTTAGAAAATTCTCAATTTATTTATTAATTCCAATTTAGTTAGTACTCAATTTATGATAAAATTCTCTATCTTAATTTTCTTATAGGTTATATTCACTAATGTTACATTTGGTTCATTAGAATAATAGAATACTGAAAATGAATAATAATTTTTTTTATTTTATAATTAACATTTTTTTTTGGAAAAAATATACTTTTAAAAAAGGTTGCCACTTCTTTAATCTGTACCCATTCTTGTATTTAATTTTGTACTATAAGCTACCTGGATACTCATTCCAGTATATCTTTTATCTATCGTATAAAAATTACTAAATAATAATAATGAAAAAAAAAAAAAAAGAAACTCCCAAAACGAAGTGAAAAGATATACCGACATCCCAAGACAAAGACAATTATGATGGAAAGTTGGACAATCACATATGAGTTGTACCATCGAGTAACCTGCTCATGATAAAGACTAAATTTGCATTACAAACTCTTGCCGTGTATTGATTTGCAATCGTCGCTTTTGATGTCCTTGATTCTATCAACAAACCTTATGGTCCATTTACTTTATGAAACTTATGAAATGATGATAAAGTAGATTAAGAGCTCATTACCTTCTCAACGAACTCTTGGGTGTTTTAGGTTTCAATGTTGACTCATCCTTTGAGACACCTACAAGAGAAATATAGGTTAGGAGAAGACATATACATAATTAGAATGGATGGAAGCTAGGGTAAATTAATTACTTTATTATCCTTTTTTTTAATTTTTTAAGGTTTACTTTAAATATATTGTTAATGAGGTAAATTACACCATAATGTTGCAACATTTAGTGTAGATTTATTTGAGGTTACAACGTTTTGAATAAGGACTCATTTGATCCATTTCTCTAAATGCTGTGATCTTAAACAAACCACTTAAAACGTTGTTATCTTAAATGAATCAACCCGTTAATATTATGACCTTCTAATGCAATTTACTTATTATAATGTGATGGATATTATATGAATATCTCAACATATATTTATTATGACTAGAAACTGTCTCTATTATTAAAAAGAATGGTAGGATCATTACCATTTGAAATCATAATCTAAAAAAATATATATTAAAGTGAAAAACCCTATTTCTGATGTTGAAACAACCTCCATTATTGGGAAAAAAAAAAAAAGTCTGAATCATTGTTAAGTAAGATCATATTATTGTTCAAGAATAATAAGGTGAAAACTGTATTTATTTTTAATTCTCATACAATTTTTATTTTAATAAATTAATTATTCAGGATCAATGTGAAATTGATACGTAAACTTTCATTAATAGAAAACAAAGAAAAATTGTATGATTCATATTTTTATATGGTTACTATTGTAACTGTAAAGGATGGAAAATCAAATTTTGAATTTTTAAGTTGTGATATAATATTATTTTACTAAATTAAATATTTTTTAATGTAAAATTTGTAGATATATGTTTAGGTAGATATGTGAAACTCGGACTCACTATTAGTATTAGTAACTAGAAGGCAGAGTAACTCTGTCATGGGTGACGACATAGAAAAAGAAAAGAAGGAAAAGGATAAAAGAGAGGGCAGGGGACAAGGGGCATGGGGCATAGAGCCGCCACAATGTGTTGAAGGGCATGGGCATGTGCATGTGCAGCTAATGAAAAGTGGGACGCGTGTATTGATTTTTGGCCTTTTCGTCTGTCGGAGTAGTGAAAGTACGCGTTATCTTGAAAATCTAGGAGACAGATGGCAACGTTTCAACTACTCTCTCTCACTTAGTTCTTATCCTTTCTGATGAAAGGACAGTCTACTCTGGCTGAAAAAAAAGAAAAAATTTTTAATCACAAAAAAAAAAAGAAAAAATCCCTCACGTTGTTTTCTTTTCTAATTCAATAGGAATACACGAGAATTAAAAATCTAAGAGTGTTGATCGATCGAGATAATGGTAAAAATAGTATTTGATTTTTTTCAAAAAGAATAATTAAATAGTTGGAATTTGATTTTGAATAATTTGTTACATTAATAAAGTTTTTGTTGATTTTTTTTCATATTTAAAGTTTTTTTTTATAATTTTGATACATGAATAAATTTTTCATGAATTTTTTACATACCTCATTTTATTTGTTTTATGTATAAAAATAGTTGATAAAAACTTTATTTAAATACTAAAAATCATAAAAAGTATTTTGAAATAATTTTTAATTACTTTCCGAAGTAGTTTGTAAGATAGTAATGTAAAAAACATATTTTCTTAAATAGAGATTTCTAACCTTCCGCAGCACTTTTAAAGACCCAACGAGCACCATGGATTGGATTGAAATGTAATTTGCTGTCATGGGCAGTTGTTTTTCAATCTCAGCATGGGCCTCTCAGCTTGTCTCTTGCACTTCTCCATTGTACGTACGCTACATAATAATGATTATAAGGAAAAATGTCTTCCATTTTTTTTTTTTTTTTTTTTTAGTATTTTGGTTACTCTATATGCTTCTGCAAATATTTGTAGGAGAGTAAAAAGTGGGTATACGATTCGCCTACTCATTTTTAGCACTGCCCCTCAAAAGTGTGATACGTCTCAGTCACTCCTCGTTATAAAATTTAGCAACAATTGTAAGATTATTTATATGTTTTTTTTTTAAAGTTATAGAAATGTAATTCACCAAAAAAAAAAAAATAACATCTTAAAAATTTAGGATTTTATAAGCACCTAATCAATAGTTAAGGAGGTGTATTTTCTATTTGTTTCTAGTTAATAATGATGAAGATTGGATCATAGAAGCAACTTTTGCATTATATATCTATATGCCTTTAGTAGATTTAGAAACTTTGAAAAGTTAGAAGACTCTTTTAAAGTGAATTACAAAATTATATTATACGTTGATCCACATTTTTTTAATCCACAGTTTTTAAATATAGATACACGCTAACAACTATAATAGAAATAGAATTGGGTTGATGTTCCCATAATAAAGCAATTAAGCACTAAACTAACATGAATTCTCTTATTATTCAACCCCTCAAAAATTTAATAAAATAAATTATACTAATTCTAACGAAATAAGCCAAGGTAGTTACCAAGAGTCACTTCATTGATTCAATTAATACCTAATATGGGAAAACTGACTTCACCACAATGTATGAAGTGTATTGTAACTAAATTATAAATATATTTAGTTAAATAATTATTGTTATGAATTTGCTAAATTCTTTAATTTTCCTTTTGTGTACTAAAATCTTTTTTTTTAATGTATAAAATTCAATTTATATCCCGAACCATTAAAATTATTTACCTTTTAAACAAATTATCCTAAATTGATCCTGTCAAATTATTAATATTATTATTTTTTTTTTGCCAATGATCTCATCAAATTAATGTGGATTGAAATTTATAATTACTATTTGGATACAATTGTAATGTTGGAGAAGTCTCACATGAAAAAAAAATGTTGATTGTGTGAAGGATTTGTAAGAGAAAAGATTTATTAACCTAGACACTCGCTAGGGTTCGAACCGAACCCATTAGGGCTGATTTGACTTTTTGAGATCTATAACTGCCCCGTGTAGGGGGCGGAGCTGGTCCAACCTGTATACTCACTAAGTCTCAAGGTTGGATGGGACCATTTCAACTTGTCCCTCTTTAAAAGAAATAAAAAAAATTCGAATTAAAATAATAAAGTTTTAAATTTGAATATATAAAATGAGCCTATGAATATATAACTCTTTAGCTCATATTCAATTAGTACTATCAAAGATGTACAATTATTTATGCACAAGGACATCCAAAGAGTTGAAATATTAGCAATGTAAAACTAGAGTAATATTTTTAAAAAAGTAGGGCATATAAAATTAAGAAAAAAAAAAAACCCAGAGTGTTCAAATGTGTGAACCTTCTGTTGGTGGTACTCTATATAGAGCATTAGACATGGTGGTATAGGATTGTTTTTATCACATCTATTGTTGCCAACAACGCATTATATATTGTGAATAGATAATTAACAATTTCTACTCACATGAAAATTAGTTTATATTTTAAATAAATATTATTTACTTTATTTAATTATTTTAATTTTTATATTATTTTTTATTCTATACATTACTTTATTCTTAAATATAATATTAAAGTGAATGGGTCTGATATAGCAAAGCAATATAATAATGGATTGGTAAAAAAAATAAAATAAATGAAATGTATAAATTATAGAACTTCGTCACTAAAATACCCCTCGTGATACCCGTTTATGGACATAATATTTATATTGCTTTAATTTTGTCGCCTTAAAAAAGTTCACGTTAAATTGTATAATTATGACAAAAAGAAAGTTCTTATATCATCAAAATAAAATTTCAAATTTTAAATATTAAATGGCTTAGACTATATGATTTTTTAACCTATAATCATTGTGCAATTATTTATAAAGAATCACATCTCTATTGTGATGAAATATTAGCAATGTGGGACTAGAGTAACATTCCAAGAAAGGAGAGTGATTTTTTTTTTTTAATCTTTTTGCCATTATAAAATGAGAGCCTACAAAAGAAAAAAAATTGTTTAGATGATTATTTTTCTCTTAATAGAATTATATATAAAGCATGAGATGATTTTGAATTGAATTTATGACCATGCATTGTTATCTACAATGCATTCAATATTGTGGATGGATAATTAATAATTTTTATTCACATCATTAATTCTTATTTACTTTTTTTTTTATAAAATTCCTACCATTTTGAAATTTACACTTATCACTATATATATATTTTTTATTTTTTTTTTTATTTTAGGACCTTTTAGAATCGGTATGTCTTATGGGTTCCCATGAAGGACCTGATTTGGACTTGCCTACATGACAGTCCCTTTAGTGGGTATGAACAGTCTCAGTGGGGCAGGTCTAAAGTAGGGCCTGTCGTGGTTGCTTCGGGTAGAAGCTTGGTTTACACATGACCTAGAGAGATGTCTATATTAATCTAATACCTTAAGATTCTAGATTATATATAATATATTAAATTCATTCGTGCATTCTTTCATAAGGCCTCTTTTACAATTTCACACCATTGAAGTTCCTCCTCTCCTTAATGGATGGCATTAGAGTTGTGTGATGGTGCTCATCGTGTTGGGTAAGCAATTACGTGGCATGTCGTTCACAAAACGGGTTTGGTTGGGATCAATTTGATAAACTCTTGATGAGGTTGCAAATTTTCCATTCAAGGGGAAGCTTATTGGGATACAATACAAATATGAAGTTCGAAAATTCTCATGAAAAAAAATATAAATTGTGTAAAGTATTTATAAGGAAAAAAAACACCTTAAGATTTATATATGGCCTCAAGCCCACTATTTTTTTACAAAGCCTATTTGCACGCTTTCTCTCCATTGAAGACTCCTTTGCTTCTTAACAATTACTGACTTCTAATTTATAATTGGCTAGTGCCTTAAATTGATTCTTCCATATCCTCTAGTTTGAAATTAATTGAATCAGTGCACTTAGCTTTATGAAAATTCAATTAGCTATAACTTGTAGACTACACTAGATTTTAATTAACTGTAAACCTAGATTGAGTTCTATAATTATATATTGGGCCTAAGACAAAATTATAACGTCAACATTGTAGGAGAAATATCTCAATATTTAAACATGTTATAATTAGAATTACAATCACAACTAGAAATTAGGCTGCATCACTTTTCTATAAAAAGGTTTTTAGCTCATAATTAAATGAAAAGAAAACACAATTAGAAATATATCATAGAATAATTCATTAACAGACTAAAAAATAAAACTATTAAGTTGTAAAAATTTTTATTTGTTTTTTTATTATATAGAAGATTTGAACTGATTGATCTTACGTGAAAAATTATACTAATGTTTAAGTTATTGGCGATGTGCGATCATAATAGAGAATCAAATATTGAATGGGCATAAATTCCACCGAAATAAATATTGAAAGGAATAAAGAAGCAAAATGTGGACTGAACACTTGGACTTTATTTGTGAGGTGTTGGTGTAATTTGGGGGAGTTGACGTTGAAAATAGCTGGCTTATACTTGCACGATGGGCTTCATCGTTAATTGCAGTTTCTTTTTGGACATACACTTGAACCAAGGTAGATTACATGGGTTATTTTTATCATTTAATGTCTTTTTTCATGTTTTTTTGCAATTGAATGAATTGGGATAAGGAAAAAAAAAAATCTACATTTGAAAAAAAAATTCCACAATTCATACTTTATAAAATAAAACTGAATTAAATCATGTATTAGAAACATGATTTCAAAATTATCGTACCAAGACATAGTCTTAATATAAATACTAGTTTGGAAATCATATTACACAAACACGATGCCATATTTTCAAGAGATAATTTTTAAACAGAATTAAAATTGAAAATCATGTCCTAAAACATGATTTCTCAGAAATTAAAATCGTATTTTCAAAACATGAATTTAAGTGCCATATTTATTACATTATTTTAAAAGGTTTGAATTTCCACGATTTTTATTTTAAATTTATATATATATATATATATATATTCCTTTTCCTTGGATTAATCTTTACATATATATTTTTCGAATCTAAGTCTATAGAAAATATAAATATCACGTTTAAGTACTAAAGAATTGGGTGAAAATAATAAAATAATACCTTATCATATATGTTTTTACTTGAAATGACCATTTTATAAATATATACTATTAGTGAAATTCATTATTATTTTTTTTGGATCGATAAATTCATCAAATTGATTCGACATATTTGTGATATACTATTTCTACCACGACATCACCACCTGCACGACAAAATCCTCATCCAAATTCCACCTCAAGGGGGAGGAGGATTCCTACTATCATCATCAATGAAGTGTAAATTCGTTAAATACATGCATCATAAGTCCACACGCGAAATCAGTTGCATATAATAAGTACATGAATTTTGGGCCTAATATATAGATTAGGTAGAGGCATACCGCTCTATTTCCGTACGGACAAGTATAATTTTGTCTGCATTGACATAGAGGCACTAATTTTGGCTTGAGAGACCACTGCATGTATGGAAGTGGGCAAGCTACTACTGATCCAATGATGATCATCAACAGTCTTATTCGTTTCGTTGTCCACCTCCACAGCCCATCGGATGGGCGGGACTGGACTAGATTGGACAAATGCTCTAGTTTTTTGTTTGATTTTTTTAATTAACAATGAAATTGGATAAAAAGGATGTTAAAGGATAGGACAAATTCTAGAAATATTGTCCTGTATATTTCATGGAATAAAAATCACATTCACAGAATAAGTAATTCTTAATTTATAAAATTACAAAAATACCCTACTTTTCCTTTTGGCTATTGTTTGTTTTCTCCTTCCTTTGTTTCACCAAAAACTAACCCTAGCAAGCAAATTCCATCGAAACCTAATCCTAGTAGGTCTCTCTCTCTCTCATGGTAATCTCTTCACTTTGTTCTTTGGGTAGGTCTTCTTATATCATGTTCCACTACATCCATCAGACTTGAAACCTTAGCTCAAGTGAGTCACTCCTACCGCTTATTATTTATGAATGATGCATTTGTGTTTAACATATCTTGCTCTGGTTTTCTCTAAATGATATTTTTAATCTCATTTTTGTTGGTTCATGTAGTTTATATATAAATTTATATTTGGGTTTTTAGTGAATTTCAGCTTGATATTAGTCAATATGATGGTGCATTTAGATTTGACTTGGTTTTAATTACCTAATATGGTGTTTTTTTTTTTTGTTTAATTTTGTATCCAGTTCAGTGAGTTATGAATCAATGATGATTTGAGTTTGAGCTTCTTCTATGGACTTGCTAACAAGTCGAGTGATGTCTATTGGTGGCTTATGTTGTGAACTACAGGAGTAGTATTCCTAGGGAATACACATTTGATTTCACCCAAGCAACATTGTTGTTGTTATTCTATGCTCCAAGACCTTGTAGTTAATAATTAAAGGAGAGATTGTGAGTTTAACTCCATAATACATCTTCATAAATATTTAATTACTTTTAGTTTTTTGCACCAAAACATTCTCTTCTTAAAAGCTATAAAAGAGTTGAACTTGTTGGCACTGAATATTAAAGCTCAAAATTGGATTATTTACAGCAGCTAGTAATAACGGTTGTACAAGTTTGAGTTTCTTAGCTCTCTTGTTCTAAAAGATGACAAAGTAAACAATAACTATACATAAGTAAGAGATATCTTTTCTCTAATTATTGATAGGAAAATTACATCAAATGTAGTTGTATTGGACTTCCAATGCATATTCCCTTTGATAAGGTAGAAGCTTACAGTTGCAAACTCTTCACCAATTTAGAAGGCCAATGAAATCCAAATAATAATGAACTAGAAAAATTTCAATAACAATGGATATTAATTTCGGTATAATTAAGTAAAGATATATTATTTTTGATGATTTACTATGAATGAATAATTAGTTAATATTGTTCAATATTAATATTCACTACTAATGTAATAATTAATATTGATATAGATATAATTAAATGTTATGCAATTAATAAGTTTAATATTGATCGTATTAATTTAATTAATTTAATATTCATTAAAAATTAAGATAATTAATTTGTCTTATGAATATTTAATATTTTAATTAGGTAATGAATTTTTGCAAAAAAAAAAAAAAAACATAGATTTATTATGGCTTTTTATTTAATATTATATGTAATTCAATTAATTGTAGATATAAATTAATCTCTTTTAAATTTATTTATTAAATAATATAATAAATAAATTAAATAAATATATTACAATACAAGGGTAAAATGGTTAAAATATACTGTTTGTTTTGTACTTGTGTATACCAAACACTGGACAACACAAAAATACTTGACCAGTATGATATATACTAAACGTAATACAAGAGTTTTGTTTTGTTTAGTCTTTGTTGTTTCTTGTCTTGTCCAGTTCTTTACAACCAAACGTTATCTTGGAGTATAATAGTAAAGTAAAATTCTACTGGTCTTTTCAACTAAACTTAGATGCACAAATATGGTAGCCGATATAATTATACTCTATATGGATTAAGGGAGAAACTCAAAATTAATACTAGTTAGAAAACATTTAAGTCAAAGTGGTTAAGAAGAACTACTGCATTCACTTATTACTTAACTATTGGTTTTTTTTTACCATAACAATCTATATCAGAGCTGATCCCGATCGGTAATTGTGCATCTTGAGAAGAAACTGAGATGGAAGCTAGGAGCTTGTTTTACCCAATTTAAGAAGTGTTCCAATGAGGACAAGGAGTATTGTCTGGTTGTAACTTAACAGTTTTCTACTATGATCTATAGGTGGAGGGTAGCAGAATAAATTGAATCCTGCATTCCAAATGGAGGGAAAGAACTAGACTCAATAGCAAAGTCTCGCGAAAAGGAATTCAATCGTAATCGATCTTGGTAGATCGTCTTCTCATATACCTTTGTGAATTGGCAATACACTTCCTTCAGAGGAAAACAATGATGATAGTGAAGAACTTACAAAGAACCCTTATGATGATAGTGGAGACAAATAATGTGGATGTAATATTGTTAGTTTGTTTAATTATATGCAACTATGGCTACATTGTATAACGTAATTGATTTATTTGACAAATTGTGCTTAATTTATGCATGATGGATCTTCTACGAGATCAACAACTTTATGATGAGTAGTGCAAAGTTTATGTTGAAGCTATAACATCTTTTACTCCCCTTTTTGTATTGATCATCTCGTGTATTTTTTTTCTTCCGATAATCATTTCGTATCTAATTGGTTTTCTTACATTGAGTAAATGGTTTCCACCCTTCCCTTGGTGAGAATTTCCCTTAGTGCTCTGCCCATTGTCAAGACGATAATACTATCCAACTTAGCATGCCACTAGGGATGCTAAGCTCAATGGCGAATTGGATGCTGACAGATTTGACACAAAAAGCATGAAGACCTTCAGCAAAAAATGAGTGCCAAGCTAATAAGCCATGTCCACTATCGTGGTCCTTAGAGATGCATTGGGTAGGTTATTATAAGTTATCCGATCCATCCGACCCACTAAAAACCCTATATGGATTGACCTTATAGGGTTTTGGGTCAAGTATATAAACCCAATCAAAACCCAACCCGACCCGATAAAATTAAAAAAAAAAGATTTAAAACATTAACAATAATACATATATACACACACGGTCCTTCCTCAACCCTAGCCGCATTTCATACACAAATTCATAGAACACACATATAATATTCCATAAAAATTTTTAAAAAGGTCACCTGTGCTATCGTATTCATCCATGGATCGATTTTAATTATTTTTTAAATTGATGGGATAAAGTTGTTGAGCATTTTGAATATTATATCTACCACTGAAACTTATCTTTAAAATCCATGCACTTAATTTTTATCTGCTTTAAAGTTCGATGATTAAAAAGCTGTCATAATGTTATATATATATATATATATATATATTGAATTTCAATTATTTCATACCTTGGTATGAAAATCTATAATTTGGATGAATTCTTATATCTTTAGCTTGTTATAATTATTTTAAAAATGATGGTAGCTGGGAAATGTAATCTATAAAATTAAATATATGCAATTATAAGGAAAATTATCTAAAGAAAAATGCTAGTCCATTTATTTTCAATGTAAACTTAAAAAAAAAAAAAAAAGCAACACTTGCATTTCGGGTCAGAATCTGGTTCGTCATTATCGAGTCATGTTGGTTCTAGGACACCTTATATCTAATTGAGTAGGGTTCGGGGTTTTGCACACCATCCCAAACCCGCCCCCGCCCGGGGTTGCATATCTAGTGGCTTTTTTTCCAATTTGTTAGATGGTTAGTTAAATAATCCCTCTCTTTGATCGTTATCGTGGCCTCCCCATTTACACCTTCTTTATGTGGGAAGTTGTTATAGTAGCCCTAACTACTAACCCCCTTTCAAGTTTGTATTTTTGTAAATCTCTTCATTTCTATATGTATGAAATAAACAGAGAAATGAATTTCAATTTAGGATGAATGTAATAAGGTTATAATGACTATCTAATGTTCATTTGATATAAAAAATAAAACAAATAATTTTACATGAAAAGGTAAAATATCTATAATTGCCCATTATCTTTATTATATGAGAGGATAATTGTATTATGTGATATTTTCAAGACAAAAAATATTTGTAACAAAGTTAATACATAAACCAATGTTTACAGTCAAAGATGTGAAGACATAAATTATTATTCACTATTTTTTGTATAGCAATTCATTATGAATTGCTATTATATACTCTTCAAATATAGGTAGTGGAACTCTAGTCAGAGGTGTCTTACCGATGTAATGGTTTGGAGTTTATCAAAACTCCAAAGTTAAGCGTACTTTGGGTAGATCAATCCTAGGATAGGTGAGCCTAGGGGAAGTGCTACCATAAAAAAGGACAAAACAGTGTGGCGTGTGGCCAAAGCGGACAATACCTTGGTGGTAGAGTTTTGAGTCGTTACATAGTGCCTCTGGTGCCTTGGTTGTACTTGAGGGTACGCTGAGAGGGCCATATACCTGGCATCACGATCCCTGCTTAGGGTATCCTGAAGACTAGGGGTGCCCCCTCTGCTGCGGTAGAGCTGGAATGGCAAGTCGTGACAAATAGTATATGAGCAATTGTTCTAGACCTGTGTAATGAAATTGACGGGGACGTAAGTTCTATAAGTGGATGAGTATGTAATACCCTTCAAATATAGGTGGTGGAACTCTAATCATAAATATGCCTTTTTAGTGTAATGGCTTGAAGTTTGTCAGAACTCCAAAGTTAAGCTGCTCTAGGCAAAGCAATCCTAAGATTGGTGACTCCCTAGGAAGCGCTAACACCAAAAAGGACAAAATAGTATGGCGTGTGGCCAAAGAGGACAATACTTCGGTGGGTAGAGTTTCGAGTCGTTACACAATTCCTCTGGTATCGTGGTTATGCTTGAGGGTATGCTGGGAGGGCTAGTACTACTTGACATCACGGTCCCTTCTTAGGGTGGCTTGAAGGCCTAGAGGCGCCCCCTTTGCTGCGGTGGAGCCTGGGGTGGCAGGTTGTGACAGCTATTCTCCTCAAGTGAATACCGTAATAACAATTTTATGTAAAACGAGAAGGAAATGAATAGTTATTCATGTTAAGTAAATAGACTGTAAGCAATTTCATAAATCAAGGTAGAGATTAGGGAACATTTTTCAGCAATGTTGTCAAAAGCGGACCGAAGTTTGATCTGGACAGGCTAGGGGGTCAGGAGTCGGACCAGGTTCCACCGGGGATTGAACCGGGATCACAAAAAAAGTAAAAATAAAAGAGCAATATGTGTATAATCACTCAATTAAATCTATATTTGGATAAAATTTATCAATTAATTATTAAATAAATATGATTTAATGATTATATTTTACAAATTTATAATAAAGTATGAATGAATATTTAAATTTCTAATTTCTAATTTTTTATTTTGTTTTTTTATTTTATTTTTTGGATCCGGATCAATTGGTCCGGGTCGACCTATTTTGACCGCTCAGGTCGACTGGGTCAATCCAGGTCTCGTCGGTTCGTTGCAAAAACTAGTTTTAGGCAAGACCCGGCCCGACGTTGATATTGATTCCGATCGTACCAGGTTGAACCGGTCAGTCTGGATCGATTTTGACATCTATGTTTTTCAAACCACCACTGGTTCCTTGATTCGGATAGTCAGATTTTCCCTTTTATTTTTCCTCTTTAATAACAATCTTTAGTGATGGTCCTCTTTTAGGATGTTCTTGTCTTTGATGGGCTTGTCTTATGTACTTGTGATTATTAATTTTGTAATTACTTACTTATATATCTATTTTAATGACAATTAAAATTAGGTTGTGTAAATTATTATTTTTATATTTATCAATGAAATAAATAATTTAATTGTATTTTTCTTATTTATTTAAATTATATTATTTTCATTAGTATGCTTTTAAAATATTTGAAATAATTAAAAAAAAAAAGAAACTGAAGGCTACTTGTGGAGATTTCTAGTCGCATAGGCCAAACTTTTCATTGCATGCCGCATGACTCGGGTTGAAAGAATTTTCGTTGCAATCTTTAAATGGCGGCCTTTGTGCGGTGAATATTTCCGTTCGTCTTCAACATTTAAAGTTTAAAAGTATTGATCCAATATCTAAATTTTGCTTGTGTTTACAATTAATTACCTAAATTTTATAATTAGCTACATAAACTTAACTTATATTATAATTAACTGTCTTATTTAGATACTACTACTAATGAACTTGAAAAAATTCACATATCGAAAATTGACATTTTTGAACTTCAAGTAGTTAATTGCAGACTTAACAAAATTTAGATATTAAAAATGATATTTGTCTACGAAATAATTAACTTGCTTCAAGCATTTGTTGGACAAAATAACATCCCATGTAGTACCATTTACATAATTTTTCTACAAAATTTAGATATTAAAATGATATTTGTCTACGAAATAATTAACTTGCTTCAAGCATTTGTTGGACAAAATAACATCCCATGAGTACCATTTACATAATTTTTCTACTAATGTTTTATGTATATAAATAAAGGTACAAAATCTTAAATTTTATGGTTTAGTTTAATTTTTCCTATTTGAACATTTTCTCATATGAATTAAACAATATTTGGATTTAAAAATAAAAAATAAAGTCAAACCTAAACCACATCTCCTCAAACCTAAATGTATGTTCTCAATTTGTCCAATGAGAGGTTTATTATCAAGTGATGCATACCATCAAAACTAAAAAATAAGAAGGCCGGCAGATTTGATATCTCGGCTGGAAATCCTGGGTACACTTCTTAATATACAGATGGATGAACATATTTTAAGTTTCTTCCTTGTTTGAATTATAACAGCAAAAATCAGGGTGTGAAGCAATTAATAATAATTAATTTTCATGATCAACTCTCACTAGGTCAAGGAAGAATATGTAGCCAAGAATGTTCATATACTAAGCACATCTAATTTTAGCAAACTTATTCCTATCCCATTCCTTTCTGCTACAAGTCATGACATGACAACCACTCCAATGTCCTAATGCAACCTACAAGTTCAAAGAACGAGTGTCTTATAATCACACACATTGAAATTATTTGAATCTTAAGAATTTGTGCCTCGCACGTATTATAGTGCCGCGTATGCACGTCGTATATAAATATACTCTCTCTTCTACAAAATCTTGCACGCAACATCATAACTTTTCAAATATCCACAAGCCCATTTCATTGAAGTAATTAATCAGCATAATGTTAGCTACCCAGAAATCCTATGGAAAGATCAATGAAGCCGAGCAGATGAAACTCGATGCCCGCCGAAGATCGCGAAAAAGAATCGCAATCATAAGCTTCTCTTCAATCGTACTTGTTGGCATTGTTGTTGCTGCTGTTGTTGGCACGGCTGCTTCTCGTAAGGACTCCCAAAACGGCGAAGGTGACGCCCTCTGGGACGTCTGTCAAGGCGGTTTGTGACGTTACATTGTACAAGGACTCATGTTACAGTAGTCTTGGCCCGAAAGCTGGGAACTCTTCGCAAATCAAGCCAGAAGACCTCTTCAAATTGTCCATTCAAGTGGCATTGGAGGAACTCACTAAAGCTAGCGAGTATTTCTCCAACAATAAAGAAGCAATTCTCAATGGCACGACGGATAAAATGACTGTTGCGACGCTAGAAAGTTGTAACGAACTACTCGATCTTGCGCTGGACCACCTTAACGATTCCTTGTCATTGGGTGCAACTTCTGTGCTCGACGCAGCGGAAGATCTCCGGACATGGTTGAGCTCAGCATTGACTTATCACCAGACATGCATCGATGGATTCGAGGATAATAGCGCCATTAAGGAAAAGGTTCAAAACCATCTTCAAACTTCATCAGAACTAACAAGCAACAGTCTTGCTATTATTACATGGATATCGAATGTTGTCGGCTCGATCAAACTAAGAAGGTTGATGAGCTTCCCAGGGGATGGTGATCATCATCATCACCACGATAAGTTTCCGACATGGGTGCACTCGGAAGACCGCAAACTGCTCCAGAGTGCGGACTTTAGGAAGATGGCCAATGCTGTCGTCGCTAAAGATGGTTCTGGAAAATACAAGACCATTAAAGCTGCTCTTGCTGCTGTCCCGGAGAAAAGCAAGAAGAGATTCATTATTTATGTGAAAAAGGGTGTTTATAAGGAGAATGTTCGTGTTGAGAAGTCTATGTGGAATGTTATCATGGTTGGTGACGGTATGGATGCCACGCTCGTTTCCGCAGCCACAATGTCGTTGATGGAACCCCCACTTTCGAAAGTGCCACCTTCGGTATATATTTCTTTTCAAACAATTTCTTTGTCAATATATTATAGATAAAAAATATTCAAAATGGGATTCTAGATATTTTTATATTAGGTTTGTTAAGAGCATTTACATCTGAAGTCCTCTTTTAAGTGACTCTAAATCAAGGACCCTGTATTTTGAAATCCAGGTTTTTCAACTTTTTGGATTCTCGTTTCATTCAGAATAATAATTTGATGATTGCATTTCTAGGATATAAGCTAGCCGTGGAAATATACTGATAAACTAAATATCCATGCAGTTGTTATGGGTAAAGGCTTCATTGCTAGAGACATGGGCTTTTTGAACACAGCTGGTCCGGCCAAGCACCAGGCGGTTGCCCTCATGTCGACCGCGGATCAATCCATCTTCTACCGATGCCGAGTTGATGCCTTCCAGGACTCACTCTACGCCCACTCCAACCGCCAGCTCTACAGCGAATGCAACATCTATGGAACAGTCGATTTCATTTTCGGAAATTCAGCTGTTGTCATCCAAAACAGCAACATTCTCCCGAAGCAACCAATGGCTGGCCAACAAAACACACTTACTGCCCAAGGAAGGACTGATCCTAACCAAAACACTGGTATTGCAATTCATAACTGCAGCATTACTCCAGCACAGAAACTTACCAATGTCAGAACATACCTAGGAAGGCCCTGGAAAAATTACTCCACCACCATTTTCATGAGATGCTACATGGGAAGCCTCATTGATCCGGCAGGGTGGTTACCGTGGACCGGAAACTCGGCTCCTAGCACCATCTATTATGCCGAGTTTATGAACTCTGGCCTCGGTTCTTCTATAAAGAATAGAGTCAAGTGGAAGGGATTGAGATTCCTAAACAGGAAGCAAGCTAGTAAATTTACTGTTAATTCATTCATTAGTGGGGACAAGTGGATCAATGGAGCAGATATTACTTACAATCCCAATTTGTAAGCGAATTACATACATGTATCTTGACGAGGATCTCATTATGGTGGTTTTAACTTCACGGTTTTGTTGATTCTTTTCTTGTGTTTTTGACTAGTCATAATTGCTGATATTTTTCAAATGTAATGAATTGTTTTGTTTATGTAAAACTAAGAGCTAAATTTTAATATTTTATATTCGTTATTCTCTTTAAATCATTATTTCTATTTATTGGCAAATACCGTTGATGTTCTATATTATTTTCATGCAAAACGGCATTTAAGTCTTTATTTTAGGACTTGATAATGTCTTTCTTCCATGACTATGCCAAAAATCCATTGTGTTTTACTCGAGTCATATTAATAAATCATGTTCGTCATATTGCACCAAGTAAGCTTACAGTTTTTCATAATATACTTGGCGCACTTGAACGCTCTTGAGCAAAGAAACGGAGGTTTCAAGAGCAAAAATAAAAGCAATGAAAATAGGGTTGCATGCCTTCAATTTTTCATTTGGCAATATAAATACAAAATATAGATATTTTCAATTACTTGTACTTTCTATTAACTAATAAAACCAGTGTTATTTATAATCTTTTACCCTATTTAAGCTTTAACAGCTGACTTCAAATCAAAAAAAAAGCTAGAAAAAAGACAACCACAAGATTTGCTGATATTAAGCTCAATTTACTTCCAAGTATATAATTGAAATAAAAGGACGCATCTAATCAGATGACCACACAAAAGTTCACAACTCCTTGACAATCCTCGTTGCCACTTTCTCTGCTGATCTCTAACTTCATATTTAATATGCATGAACGTTTGGAATATAATAGATTAGAATAAAATGAATTGATTTAATAAGAGAATGCTAAATCCATTCCTTTCTTTTATATGAACACAAAATTTTAGAATTGACCAAAAATACACTTTACAAAAAATAAGATAATAAATTCAATTGGATAAAAAGGTAACTTAAGTGAAAATCTTTAATGGAGAGTTGAAAGGAATTGCTTAAAGGTAGAATTGAATTCCATCTTCTCAAAGGTAGAACCATATTCCACCTTAAAACCAAAATTGTTGATTCTAAAGAATCATGTTTTCAACTTCTCATAATGCTTTCAAACATAGAAATATGAATAGAAGGTGGAATCGTGATTCCATTCTGGTACATTCCTCCATACCAAACAAGCCATAAGTATGTCACATTTTTGTGGTGGCAATGCTTTGACCGTCACATTTGTATGTTGTCCATCTAATTTACAATATTTTAGCCTCACAACCTCATTCCTCTTTACATCTCTTATAGCATGATATTTAACTAAAATGTGTTTAGTTCTCACATGTTGAATAGGATTTTTGGCTATGGCATTGGGAGATTTACTATCACACCAAAGAACTCTGGCCATATGTTAAATTTTCTCTCAACATCAAGCAATTTTTCAACCATATTACTTGATTTGTAGCTGCACAGTAGCAAAAAAATATTTTAATACCTATTGATTAATTGAGATTTGTTTTTAAAAAATTTCCTCCTTACTAATATATAAAAAAATAATGAAATAAGAATGCATATTACAATCTAGAAATGGAATATCTTTAGGAGTCTCTGACTTTCTAGAAAGTCTTTCCCTCTTTTCCTTTCATTCATGTATCTTTTTCTTCAAGAGAAAAACTTTCTTAAAACAAAGAATTAAGAACTTGAAGTTAAGATTGCCAATGCTGATATAGATGATTTAACCCTTTTATGTGACCATTAGGTTCATAGGAAGATAATCAATGAAGAAAGTCATAGTAGAAGGTATGGCAAATAGAGATGTGCAATACTATGGAATATCATAGCCATGGCATTAATGGCTTGTTATCATGATTTAAGATCATTGTTAATTCACTAGGTTACAATGACAATTTTGTATTCAATTGGGTACAATGGGATAAAGGTAGGTCAGGTGCCTGTACTTTCAATTTTTGACAATTTAATGTCTTATATTTAAACTTTGGCAAATTAGTATTTGTACTTTCAAACTATATGGGATTTAGTGTCTTTGTCAACAATATTTGATGAACATTATTTTAATGACAAGATAATGATAGATGCTTAGCAAAAAATCGCCAAAATTTGAAAAATACAATACTACCTTGCCAAGAAAATGCTAAAGATTGAAAGTATAGGCACTTCGCCTGCCATTATCCTTCCATCAAATACACATCCGTTAAATATTATTTAACACGAACATTGAATTGTACATATTTGAATGTATAAGAACTAATTTTTCAAAATTTAAAGATGAGATACTAAATTACCAAAAATTGAAAGTACAGGCACTTCGTTTATCGTTATCTCCATACAATGAAAAAATAAGAACATAATTCCATTAGCAAGAACCATTATTTTTGTTAAAAAGTGCAAAGACGTATATTAATTACTTAAGTAATACCATTTGTTAAAACTAAGGAGTAGATTGTTGCTCATGAGGATCATAGGAGAGCAATGTCTTAAAGGTGTAAAAAGATCAAAATAAATGAATGAATTTCAACTTTTCATAAATCACATCAATTAATGCTGTTGTTCTTTGTTAGTTTCTCCTTTAACCTTAAGTGTAAGGTAGTTTTGAGGATGGAGAGAATTGTTGATTGAAATAATAAGTTTGGTCGAACCCCACAAATGTGGATTTTAATTTTTTTTTTTTTGTTAATTGAGCCAATTTTTAATTTTCTAGCCATTAGGTCATTAAAATTGTTTCTTTTACTATGTATCCAACATTTGTATACAAGGATGTACACAATAATGGAATGAGAATGCTCACTATAACCGTAAAATGGAGCATCTTTAGAATTTCTTATCATTCGAAGTATAAAAAATTTTTTCAGCTTCTTGCGTTTTACCTTTTATTTTTGGAGTAGGTCTCTTGAAACATTCTTAACAAAAATACATATCTCATCATTGGTGGTAAATCGTTCGGATTTAATATGAAGCTAAATTTAGTATACCCAATCACTAGCTCCTTTTCCCTTACTTTAGCATTGTCTTTAAACGAATTTAATGCATTTTGCCCAAATTTGGCTAATAACAATTTATGATGCTCAATGCACATGAATGATCAAATCACATAGATATCATGATGTATATGATTGACCCAATATGTGGTCACAACATACATACCTCAAATACATCTATGCTCTCTCCTTAGTGTATTTAATAGACTTTGTCTTATATTGATGCATGACATATAATACCTAGACAAATCCCTACATATGTCATTTGTTGGACCTTGCACAAATTGGCCATCATATTGAATGATACAAGAGATTGAAGGACATGATAAGCATTCCATGATATCCATTTGATTAATTTGATGATTGAAAAATGAGATGCAACTATCATTCATACATTTATGTAATTTCTCTTATAAAGTTTTAACAAACCCTTTAAGTGCATATGCTAGTGAAGGACAAAGAGTGGCTGAATCGATGTAGAGATCCTTATTTCAAATTTAAGAAGTCGAATTGATGGGAATCAAAAACCCATAAGACATATAAACCAAAATAGAGCCAAAAGTTCTCAAATTTTATTCTAAAAGAGCTAAATACACTAAAAAATATGAAGAAAATTGTTTTGAAAACTCGATCAACAATGCTAATGCATTATCTTTGAGAGAAGACTTAGTAAATGATTTGTTTGAGTAGGATAATGCGTCAATGGCTAAGCTTATTGGTCATTGGTTAGCTTGGGGAACAAGGCTGGTCTGACATTGATCGGTTGCATACTATAGGATATGAAAAAGTGAATCATGGTCAGTTGGTTCTCTCATTTTGTTGGTTTATGTAATAACCCAATACAGTACAACTCAAATATAAAAATCATTAAGCAAATAATGTGAAGTTTTTGAAATATTTTAAGAGAAATCACAACAATCAATCCTAATTTTTCCGTGTTTTAAGATATTAAAATACAGGCAATCTAATTGTTGATCAATAATTTAAATTAATATTAATAAAATTTTGAGATACAATCTTCCATAGTGTTCCACAGTCAATATTTGATAATAACTCAATAAAATTTTAAGATACAATCTTCCATAGTGTTCGACAATCAATATTTGGTAATAACTTAATAATATAATGGAATAATATAATTTTAACTTTAATAAGATTATGGTAATTTGGACAAATATGTGAAAAGCAAAAATGAGACATCTTGATTTTAAAATTATCAAGATGATCGCGTTAATGAAAATTATAAAGCATAATATCCCTAATGAGTGAAAGAATATGAGCATTGTATATTTTATATGCACATTGTCATATATATTCAAATAAGAATGGAAAAGCGAGTGTACAACCTTCAATTGTTTGAGTTCGTCATGTTTGTGAGTCTTTATTGTGTTGTTATGTGTTATCTTAGGTCTACAGTCGAGTCTAGTCTAGTTGTCAGTTGTTTATTGTTTTACTAAGTTTGAGTCTTTTTCAAAAATTGAGTAAGTGAGAGATGAAACCGTTACGCTAATTCTTATAACTTATATATGATCTATAATATTAGTTGTGTAAAGTTTAAGAAACATTTAAATCCCAAAAAATTTTATAAAAATGAAAATAGCAAGAAATATCAAATAAATGTGATAAAAGATCAAAACAATGCAATCATACTACTTGTAATATATAAACATAATAAATATGAATGTTTAGCAAAAGAATCAGAATTTCCTTAAGAAATGAAAAATAATAGGAAAACTTGAATTAGAATTTAAGGTTAAAAATTGAACTCGGATAATATAATTAAGCTAAATAAAATGATTAATAAGATAAAATTAAATAGATTAATATAACCAAATTAATAAATAAATTAACTAAGATTTGAGATTTCAAATATTCCCTTCATATAGCCAATTTGCTTTAACAATCCTTTTTAACAAATAAAATCCTAATTTTCTTTTATAGATTTCAAACAAAACCTCCTTTCTTTTAATTTTAAATTTCTAAATCCTTAGAAAAATTTATTTTTAAATATTTAGTAAATTTGTAAACTCCAAATTTTAGTCTATTTCATAAATTGATTCATAATTCCTTACAATTATCAAATTCAAGCCATTTTCTTTCAATTTACAAATGACCCAGATTTCCTAAGTTCATTTACCAAAATTTATAAAATGTCCTAAACTAGCTATTTCAACCTAAAGTCTATTTTCTTAATCCTCATTCATTTTGAGTTCAATTGCTTACTTAAAAATATTAGTGATTGAGTCAAAACTTAAACTAATATCAAGTTTTTACAAAATTATATTTCTAAATTAGATTTCCCATTCAAGTTATTGATTTTACTTATATATATTTAAAATTTTTTCAAATTATTTTTAATACTTAAGATAATGATTTGGAAAGTTTATATCAAAACCTTTAACCATAAATATCATTAATTATTGTATCTCTATCCTATTTATTACTTTTCCTCTTCCCTTTGGTTGCCTTGTTTTCGTTTCTTTTCTTCCTCTTCTTTCCTTCTTTACACCAATGCTTCTTCCTCTTTCTTCTTTTTCTCTTCATCTTCTTTTTTTTCTCAAATATAACCATAAAATCTCAAATTTAAGAAGATTAAAAGAAAAATAGAGAATGAAAATCATGAAAGAAGATAGAGATCATGAACATAGAAGCTTCAAGATTTTGGGAGGAGTAGAGATAAAGAAAATTAAGAAGTTTGAGTTTCCTAAAAGAGATAAGTTGTTATTTCCTTTGTTTTAGTTGTTATTTACTTGTATGTGCTGATTTGATGCTTGATACAAGATGGTGATGAAGATGATGAATAGTAGATATAGGTTTGGTGAAATGAGTTTGATGAAGTGTTTTGGAGATGTTGATGAGTAAATGGAGTATAGAAGTTGTGAATAGGAGTTGTATGTTGTTTTTATGATTTTGTTTGATGTGTAAAAATTGATAAATGATGTAAAGAAGAGAGAGAATTTATTGATAAGGGAAACAGAGGCAACACGGGTCGTGTTTGTGCCTGTGTAGATTCAAAGGGGCGTTTGAGAGGCTATATTAGCCTCTGATCAAAATTTTCCATGTGCATGGGCATGCACATGTTCGTACAGGCTGCACATCCTTCAGCATGGTCATATACCCTCATTCCGCCCATTTTATAAAAATAATAATAATAAATAAATAAATGAAATAAAGAAATAATGTATAATAGATGTGATATATAGTATTCATAATTAGAGATTAATTGCAAGAATTAATGGATTTAAAATTGATTTGAGTTAACATGATTTTCAAGTACAAAATGAATTTATATAAATAACTTAAGTTCAACTTGATTTAATGAACTTTAATAAGCAAAAATGAATTAAATTGATTAAGTATATTCAACTTGGCTAAGATTGAGTTTAACATAGACTAAAGTTTATGAAACGAACTTAGTTAAAAACCTAGTTCAATATAGTTTAACAAATAAAGATAAGTAAAATGATTTAGCTTTAGTTAAAATCTTGTAGGATATATAATATTGTCTTAATGGGATGAATGATTACAACTTAGTAACTAAACTAGACTTAATGTGGAATTTGGATATAAAGTAAAATTAGTTAATAGACCTAAGTTTTATTTAACTTGAAAGACTAGAAAAAGCTAAAATGAAATTGATTTAAAATAGAAGATTTTAAATTAATTAAGGTGAGATTTAAATTAATTAAGGTCTTAACAGATATATGAGAATGAATTAGAGAATTAATGAGTATAACTTAATAATTGAATTAAGTAATTAAGCTAAGTTAACCTAGATCTAATTAGTAGATGAGTAGATGTCATTGTAATGTAATAGACCTAAAATGATAAAGGGAGTATGTTGTTTCAAATGCATGATTGCATAGGAAATGAGTATACATTTTGATGATGTTTTCATAATAAATGATTATAAACAAAAAAGAAAGAAATACTTTGACAAACAATGGAGAACTGGTCGTATCTTGGTGGGGCAATCTTCTCAACCATGGCAGGATTCCTACTTAGTGTCAGATCAAATAGGGCCTTAAAATGAGTTTAATTTAATAAATAGATGTTTGCTTTTGGTATATTCTTTGAACAACCCTAGCCAATCTTTTATTTCTATTTAGATTTCAATATGAAGGATGATGATGATTTGATGTTGATGATGATGTTAATGATGATTGGATGTTGATGGTGGGATGATTTGATTTTTCCTTTAGGGTTGTTATGGCTAAGCTTGGAGGATAGATGGGTAATATTGACTTTATCACCTTGTTTGTGATTATAACTTAGTTGCACCTATATTAAGATAAATATAACTAACTATGCATGGGGCTTGGGTAATTGTGTGTGTTAATGATTATATTGTTTGATAAAACATTATAGTAAAAGCGATAATACATTGCTCGAAATGATTAAGTTGCTAACATGGATGAGTGTTTGCTAAATCAATTGGTCACCCTAATAAATGGACTTAATACTATTTGACCATTTGATTAAATGAACATGCATTGCATGACAACATACTTACATTAACATGGTATTCATGATACATTTAACATGTCGATTCTATGATAGTTCTAATCTAAGTCAATGATCTATTTCTCCAATTGGATGTCATAGGGTTGTTAATATCTTAGGAACTACTAGGCACGAAGGATGTCACTTATGTGAGTATTGGCCATAGAATGTTAGTACTTAGGGAGTTTTAAAGTGAAGTGAAGGTTGGCAATATATATATATATATATATATTCAAGAACAAAATGAGTTTCAAAGGAGATCCTCCCTCTTTAGTTCTTTTGAAGGAGAAGTTAGAGGTTATGTTTCAACAAAATGAGTTACAAGTAAATCTTCCCTCCTTAGTTATTTCTAAGGGGAAGTTTGAGGTTACATTAGTATTATATATATGAGAAAGCAACGAATTAGAAAGCACCACCTTCCTAGTTCTCAATTCTCTTGTGCATAAATGAATTGATCTAGTTCTTAACCCCCTAGAGAGGATGTAAATCTCCATTAGTTAGGATTCTAGTCATCCAAATTGTGCATATCATATGGTTAAGTTTCGTATTGCATATGTCTAATAATAACAATTATTTGGCATTTGTTTGTATTGTGTGGTTTGGTCATTGTTATTCACTGAGTTATGATTTAGCTCATAACCCCATAGTTTCCATGCAGGAATATGTCAAGTCGGGAATAGGCTACGAAAGTGTGAAGTTCTTCAAGATATGAAGATTAGCATAGAATATAATCCATATGTTAGTATTTAAGTTTGAGATTATGTAATGTACGATATAAACTTAGAAGAAGAATTAGAGCTTTTGTGTAATAGTTTTGAGATTTTGAGAAATGTATATCTATTCTATTTTACTATTTGGTGGAGGATACCAACTCTTTGCGGTTCTAGAAGACTACAGAAACCTGTATTTCTTTAGCTATAAAAATATTTTTATGAAATTAAAACTTATGTAGTATATATTAAGTAGAGTTTTGCAAATCTCTGACTTGCAAAATTGGTTCTCATATCTTGGATGCATACTTGATATGGTAACTTTAGGTTAATCCTCCTAGGCCCCTTTAGTGTCGTGATGGTTTCTCCATGAAGTATTATGTTATGTAATGTTATTTTTTTTTTGTAAATGGTGGTGATGGTTTAATTCATGAATATATGTGTCATGTCAAGTGTCATATTTTTCTTAACTTTTTGAAGCACGCTATGAGTCTTAAACAAGTCACCATTGTTTAAGGAAAGTCTTTCTTTAATCACTCATGAGTTTATATTGGTTCACAAACAGTCATGACTTTTTAGTTAGAATGTGAACCTTTTGGATTATGAAGTAATTTGAATCGAATTTTTTCATACAAACCACTTCAAATGATGAAATATTAGTAAAGACAAGGATAATTAAAGCCTTTTCAAGTCTTGGAGCATGGCACAAATCAAGGAGACAAAAGGAGAATTCAAATCACGTCAATTTGGTTCAAATGTTGATTGTTCATGCAATGAGGAGTTGTCAAGTTCAATTTATTCTATTATACTATATAATTTCGGAAGCTTTTCTTTTTCCCATTCCTTTCCATGTTAATACCTTTTTTTCCTCAATACGTATTCGTACCTTTATAATATTTTTGTCTTATTATATTTCACGAGATATTACAAATTTTCATTTTCATATTCATATCTTTTAGTATGATATTATAATTTCGAAAGTATTTTTTTTTTAAATACCTTTTCATATTAATAGTTTTTTTATTTTTTTTTTTGTAAATTCATATTGATATTTTTAATATTATTATGATATTATATTTCATTAAATATTACATTTTTTTATTTTTGTACCTTTTAATATTGTAACAATTCTTAAAAAAAAAATCCTATAATGTGAAACAAAAAAATTAAGTAAATAACCAATTGAAAGCATATCTTTATTTTTAAAATTATTATATAATATTATACTTAGTATGAATATAAAAAAAATCTATTGTATTAGTTCATTTTAAGTAAATTTATTTTATAATTATAATTTTACTTATTAGCCGCACATTGTGAACGTTGTTAACTAGTTACAATATATAATTTCCAAAGCCTTGCTCAACATTATGTCTTTTTAGTATTTTCCAACAGATCTAACTATTTAAATTTACTATATATTTATTATCATTTTCTTCTATTTTTATTTATCTTTTCTCCTCCCATTCACTTACTCTTTACCAATTTCTTTCAATTTTTTTCTTCACTATTGTTTTTGCTCTTTCTCACATTTTTTTTCTTCTATCTCTCTCTCTCACCATATTAATCTTTGTTTTTCTTTACTATCAAATTGTAGTTCTCTATCTACTTTCACAATATGCTCTCTATTGTAACGGTTTGTTCATCAACAGTTTGTTCCTTTTCCATTTTCATATATGATATTTGAGTTTTTATTTTGTTTATATTCCATTTAAAGAGAGACTTTGCACAATAAAAATATCATCTTTATATTAATATAGGAAAATAAAACCAAGACATCGTTTCACATATTTGAAAGCATAATAATTGATTTTGTTTATTTCTTTCAACTCTTTTAAGAGACACAACATCATTTTGGTACACTATCAATCTATAACATTGGTCATTTTATTAAGTCAAACTTAATTTCAAATTTACCCTCATAAATAGTAAATTTTGATAACACACTTTATTATTTTCTTTCCACATATATATGTTGCTTGGAAAATCTTGATTGCGAGAATTTTTTACTTTATTACCTAATCCTCATAATAATCGCACAAGAAAAGTATTTAGTTATTAAATTCTCTCTTATTGTATGTGTTTGTAAGTGACATATGTTATGAAATAACCCACTTTTATATCAAATTATCTATACACTTTTTAGTGTTTTTTTTATCATCATTTTAATACCATTTTGATATATAGGAATTTGTGAACAAAGCGCTAGTTTTGGAAGTAATCCATCATCATCGCAACTATCCTTAAGTATAACTAGGCAAATTTATTTCTTATATTTTACCATAAGCTTAGCAATGATAATTTATTATTTTATTTTATCTTGATTTCCAAATACTAAATTAAATATATAAGGTAACAAGCTAAGAATTGTCATGTTTGATTTTCATACTAACCTTGATGCTTCAATGAAGACCCTTAAATTGATGCATATTTAATTACTTATGCATGCTCATATAATTTACATAAGAACCGATAAGGATGAATATGATCACGTCATCGCCTTAACACTTTAATCATTGTGTCTAGTCCTGTCTTCATTTACTTGAATCTGACAGATGTCATTATTATTTAGATAAAGGATGGGTTCTTTCTTCAAATTCTTATTTTGGCGATCAATTACAGTAACCACAATTTGTTCAGCACGTATCCATATTCTCCAAACATAGCCAAAACTGTATAGCACTAGCTACACCTTCCAATTCATTTATTTATTTTTAATTATTTATTAAATTTGATTTCCATAATACTATATTTAAATTTTAATATCACTATTGGTGCTATTTTGTATAAATTTAAGCATAATCCTCTTACTCCTCATATCATAGCCAAATCTAATTGTTGAAATTCTATTAAGATTATTAGAGGAGCGTTTGTAATTAGTTAAACTAATTGGATTCATCTTTTTAAGTAACAATTAGTCAAGACACATTATGTTGAAAAGACATTTTTTTTAATATCAATATATTTTTTGGAATAGTTATAACTTTTCAGTTAAATCCCCTGTTTTTTTTTTTTTTTTTTCTCATCTCTTTTGAGATGTTTAAAAATCTAAGAATTTTTGTTACTTTTTTTGTTTATACCTCTTTGTTATTATATTTCGTATAAAACCTTTTCATATTATTATTAATATTGTTACCACTACTCTTCCCTTTCTGTACATTTTTGTCGTTACCATTTCTTATTCTATCATTTTTACATTCCTTTTTGTGTTGGTACCAATAATTACTTTTAATTTGATACCTTTTTGATATTACCTTTCTGTGTTGTTATGTTTCATAAACAAATTCATCCCGTAATTTTAACTTTTAATATTTATAACTTATCAATAAAAAAAAAAAAATTGATGTATAACTATTCAGACTTTATGTCACATAATTGCAACGCCACATAATATGTGAGGTGAACTTTCAATTACATTGCAATTTAATTATGAAAAGTTAATGATATAAATATATAACTAAAAGAAAAGATAACATCCAAAAGTGCTATAGGATAAAAGCAATATTGAAAAAGCCACTGCGATAACAATGGCAATAAAACCCCACATTATGTATAATTTTTTTTTTTTTTTTATGAATACAATATTAAAAAAATATTAAATTTATTTAAAAGATTACGATAATTAACAATTTAGCAATGGAGTTGATGATAAATTAATTATACTATTGTCTATATGTTACTATTTTCATTATATATATAGTAAGGACCCGGCCACATTAATCCATAGATTAAGTATGCCAAATCCCCCGACCAGCATAATATTTAAGTATTAGAAAATACCCAAGTATTATACGTAAGATCGTCTTAAAAAATGTTTGTAATGATTGCTTGCTTAAATAATACAACATTCACATGATTTGTATTAAGAAAAACTTCCACTATATTAATAGTAGGTCGTCTCCTAAATATACAAAACATACATCATATACATTACTGAAGGATCTCCTAAGGATCACACCAACAGATAAAGCTTACACACATACAATCTACATTACATAAAAAACTAGATCAAAATTACATTACAAGGCTTAGAAATAAGCCAAACACTTCACAAAATACATCAAGTCCTAAACGTCAATATTAGGTCAAACTCCTAATCGTCCATAGAAGTCTCCCGGTCAATCCCTACCCATATCATCGTAGAACTCATCCATCATAATCACCTACAAGATAGCAGCATGAGCCAAAGGCCCAATACACAATAGTGCAAACAATACATATGCCATGCACACTTAACTAAATACAATGCAATAATTCACCATAACTTCATTATCTTTAGTTAAGTGAGTAAAAAAAACACTGGAGTAGTTAAACTCCGATTCAAGCTTGGGATTCTGAGGGTCTTTAGTAATAGCAGCTGCTCAGGGGGTTGATATAGATAGACCGGTTATCTATATCTCCTATATCTAACTAGTAAAGATTATTAATAGCATCATCTAGGGTTCACATCCTTAATATACCACATATCCCGGTCTATAATATCAATTAGTTCAACGGTCCCATACCCATGAACTAAAATATATTATTTCCTTCCGAGCCTAAGTAGAAAATATACTGATACAGTTAACCCCATTAGCTATCCACTTAGCCATAAGATAAACCACCATTGCATCATGGTGAACCATTGCATCATGGATTTGATTCATTGCATCATGACAAAGATTTGGGCTAATGCCTAAACTACCATGCCATTGTATCATGACAAGGTTGCCGTTTCCCGCACTAGACACGACTCAACCACAATCATTTCAATAAATTTTTATTAATCTTTAGTTAAGGTCAAATTGAATATGCATGTCCTAAGCAATAATCAATCAAATTATTGTGTACCTAATTCGGATTGAGAATCGATGGGAATCTCCAACTGAGTATCTATCTCACTTCCACATAATCAACTATATCACATCACTATCCTAAGTCAAACTTATATTCACTAAATTAGAACTTAGGAAGTTATTGAATCTTATGTAAAAACAATCCAAAGTCATCGCATAACATATATATATATATATATATATCATATAATATCATATAGGGCATATCTTTGATCAAGAAGTCATATATAATGTATTGGAAGATGTTGGAAGAAGTTAGAAAACTTGAAATTTATAAAGTCTACGCTGGCAATTAATGTCGGCAACGCAAACCTCAACGCTGGCGGCATTTGAGGCGGCGTTAAGAAAGATACATTATGTACAGAACCTTTGAGTCTTTATGCAGGCAATTTCGTCCTCAATGCCGGCAGCATTTAAGATGAATTTCAAAAGATTAGAAGTCAGAATTCTAATGTTGGTAAGGACACCGGCGACGTACAAGGCAGCGTACACTATAATTCAAGTTGCAGAATTCCTCTATTTTCCAAACACCAAATTTTTACATTTTAACTCTTCTAACTCATTCTAAACTACAATAAAAGCTTCCTAATGCATGGTATAAGAACCCTATATCATCTAGCATACACAAACTTCCTTTTAACATCATTGAAATACAAAACTCATTCCTCAACCATTAAGACATACAAAACACTATAATTTCATTTACTTCACTTCCACTACTCCAACATGAATTCACTTCTCAAAACAACTCAATAATAACAACCTCTCATCACACTACAACTCAACACTATCCTTACACTTCCATAACAAGTCCTAAGCTATCTCAATGTATATATGATGGTTAGGGATAGATTCTTGGTGTGTTGGGTACAAGCAAACTTAGTTTGGATGTTGGAAAATGTTGGTCTTCTAGAGTTACGAATTTCCTCCCCTTTGTTCTGTTTGGAATGTCTACAGTGTGCAAATGAGGCTTTGATGTTTATCCATATCAATATTGACTTTTGGGGAAAATTTGTGAAAGCTTTGGGCCTTAATTGGGCTTTAATTTGGGCTTAAATTTGGGGTTTAAGGGGGCAAAAAATCTGCTAAGTTAAGAGCTTAAGTTTTAGTTTAAAAACAAGCTTAATTCATCAAGTATTAATCACCACAACAACAATTTACATTAACATAATAATTGATAACACAAATAAACTATCATCCTAAATATATTACCATAGACTAATATTTAGTTATTACTTCCTAACACATATAATTATAACAAGTACCACAATCACACTAACACATACACACATATAACAATCAATTTACATGTATTAATTTTAAATTTAACTTTTGTCATTTTATATACCATGTGTTGGTACTATATAATATTGATTATGATTTTTATTTTTTATTTATATAATCTTAAGGTATGTCTCAAGAGTTAAGTCATTTAATATTACATTATTTAAACATTGCAACTCTTTTATGTAAAACTTAAAAGTCACAATCCTTTCTAACTAAAATGGAAAACATGGTCAAAAGTAATTAACTTTAATTAATAAAAAGGCACAAGCGATGATTCAAGGTTGTCTCATTTTGCATCAATAATATAAAAGTTATAACAATTCCAAAATTTACATTGACATTAAAATATGTCTTTTTAACATAATGTCTCTTGACTAATTATTGCTTTAAAAGGTGGATGGAATTAGTTTAAGCAATTACAAACTACTCAAAGAATCTTAATAAAAGTTTAGTGATTTATGTTAAACCAACGACGATTGCTATGATAATATATTACTTTTGAAACTAGCATTTTGTGCACAAATTTCATTTATCATGTATACTGAAATGGTATTAAAATAAAAATAAACAAAAGACCCTAAATAGTGCATAGATAATTTGATGCAAACGTTGGCTACTCCATGACATTATGTCACATGTAGAAACATGCAATAAGATAGAATTTAAAAACTAAAATACTTTTCTTGTATGATTATTATGAGGATTTAGGGTAATAAAGTAAAATAATTCTACAATCAAGATTTTACATGCAAAATATATACAAGTGGAAAAAAAATTAAAGTGTGATATCAAAATTAAGTTTTCAAAATTTATATGTGTGTATATGAAGTTAAATTTGAAATCGAGCTTACTTATTGAAATCTCCAATGTTATAGATTGATAAGGTATAAAAGTGATGTTGCATCTCTTGAAAATTAAAGCTAGAAGAGTTGAAAGAAATAAACAAAATCAATATTTATGCTTTTAAATATGTATTATATTGTTATTTCTTCATAAATAAATTGAATTATAATTGAAAGTTTATCTTGCATATTATGTGGGCTTGTAACTAGTAATGTTATATTTCTATAACTCAAAAGATAATAACTTTTTTTATTTAATATTACGTTGTTTTATATTACTAAAAAAAACCATATATATTACTATATATATATATCATATATTTATAAAATTCCTTAAAAAAACTTCACATTGTGCGGGGGTTCTAACTAGTTTGTAATTTTTAAATTATTTTTTATACTTTTTGTAATTTTTTTTAGTCTCTAAGAGTCATGTTACTTAGAAATGTCATGCTAGTTCAATTTTTTTGTAATCCTACAGAATACAAGAGATAATTATGATGAATGAACTTTTTAGTAGATTTTTGTCATATCAACTTTAATGAGTCATGATAGCTTCTTCTGATTTTTGTGTGCATAATATCAATTAAACTAGAAATAGTTCAAAAGATTTAGGATGTTGTGGTGTTTATGAAGAAGAAATTATGGAGCAACAAATTGCAAATCTAAAGATGACGTGTAATGTGCAATTATAGTACAAAATAGTATGTTAGTGACGATCATATACCAAATGAGTATGGTGTAAGAAATAGTAAGAAAAGACAAGCTTATGATGGTAAGAACTAGAGTTTGCTATTATCATATGATATTCTACTCCAAAAGTAATCAAAGCATCAATGTTTAGGACAAATTAAGTGAGAGTATGTGAGCATCGAGGGCAACTATGAGCAAAGTGCAAAATCATGAAATAGTAACCACATGCACTAAAGTTGATGAAAAGATCATGAGTGAAACTTTTAATGAAAAGTTAAATGGGGAGATTATAAATTTGGAAGATAATGAATATTGTTAAACCTTAATAAATGAATATTTGAAAAATTAATAATCCCGATTAGATAATAATTTTTTTCAGTCCCTCTTTGGACCAATTTATAAAATTAATAATCTCACTAAATATAAGATAATAATTTGTAAAGAAATCATTAGGGCCTAATGAATATTTAAATTAATAATTCAACAAATGCATAAAAATTTTTAAGGATAATGTAAAAATGGTACCTAAACTTTCGCACAAAGTTTAATTATGTACTTAAATTTTGATTTTGAATAATTTGATACATGAATCAAGTTTTTATGTATATTTTGTTTTGAACAACTTGGTATCCAATGCTTGTTTTCACGTGCATTTTTTATACTTGATTAATTACATCAAAAAGTAGAAGTGATATATAAATTTTAATAAAGATATAAAATATTCTAAAGAAATAGAAAATTTATCTAAAAAGTTTGATAGTATTAAATTCGGAGCTAAAAGAAAATGTCATGTGG